>PVJH01008921.1:0-82194 GCA_004026705.1 Nesogale talazaci
TGTATGCAGGCCACGTTTACACACCCATTGCCATCATCACTCTCAAAGCATTCTCCCTCCCTCCAGGCCTCCAGTATCAGCTCCCTATATCACCCTTCCTCCTCCCCTTCCCCTTGAACCCTTAGTAATTTATAAATTATTTTTTCATCCTGTACACTGTACAATGTGTCCCAACACTCACTTCCCTGTTGTCCGTGTCCCAGAGAGGAGACTACGTGTAGATCCCTGAAGTTGGTTCTCCCTTTCTATTCCTCCATCCCTCCACACTCCTGGTATTACCACTCCTATTACTAGTTTTGATGGATCATCTATGCTAAGTTTCCCATGTTTCCAACTTCACTGTACGTCTCCTGGTCTAACTGGATTTATGTGGTAGAATTGGGGTCATGATAGTGGGTGAGAGGCAGCATGGGAACTAGAGGAAGGTTGCATATTTCATTGCTCCTACCCTGTATCTTAACTGGCTCATCTTCTCCTTGTAACCTCTCGGCAAGAGGATGTCACCTCAGCTATTGATGGGCTTTGGGTCCCCAATCTGTACTCCCCCTTATTAATATTAATATAATTTTAGCTCACTGATGCCTGGCACCAGATCCCTTCGCCAGCTCATGATAACACAGGCTGGTGTGCTTTTTCTGTGTGGGCTTTATTGCTTCTGAGCTGAATGGCCGCTTGTTTACTCAAGCCTTTAAGACCCCAGACACTATATCTTTTGGTAGCCGGGCACCATCAGCTTTCTTCACCACATTTGCTTATGCACACATTTGTCCTCAGCAATCATATCAGGAAAGTGAGCATGCAATGTTATGCTTTTTAGTTCTTGAAGCCTGATATCTAATCCCTTTGACACCTCATGATTCCACAAGCTAGTGTGCTTCTTCCATGTGGGCTTTGTTGCTTCTGAGCCAAATGGATGCTTGTTAACTTTCAAGCCTTTAAGACCCCAGATGCTCCATCTTTTGATAGCTGGGCACCATCAGCTTTCTTCGCCACCTTTGCTTATGCACACATTTGTCTTCAGTGATCATGTTGGAAAGGTGAGCATCTTGGAATTCTAATTTAATAGAACAATTTAATAGAAATAGAACAATTCAAGAACCGAGGAGATACTTGAGTGGAGGTCTAATGCCCATCTGTTGTCCTACTACTAACCCTATAAGTATACACATTAATCTCTTTCCCCATCCTCACTTATAAATATATGTCCCTATGTACATACCTGTATTTGAACCTCTACGAATGCTCATTATCCCCCAGTTCCTTCCTGTATTTCCCTTTGCTTCCCTCTTTTCCCACTATGATGCTCAGTCTCCATCTGGGTTTCAGTATTTTCTCTCTGTTACATTAGTCTTAATCCCTATTAGCCTTCTCTCACTCACCTTATCCCTGCATTTGTATCAATTGTTATTCCCCTTTTCCTGGGCTGGTCGACATCACCATCTTTCCCCCTCTTCCCCCTCTTCAATGTCTCCTACCCTGGAACCATCAGTCCTGTCATTTTCGCCTCCAATCTCTTTGTCCAGTCTATCTTGTCTAGATAGACCTGCAGAGGTAACAATATGTACAAAAAAGGTCTCCTAAAATGGAGCAACTTAAGCAAATAAAACAATGATAACAACAGCAATAAACCCCCTCATCGTACTATACAATATGTAACAGAATAATAAAAATAATAGCAATATAAAAACCTGTATAAAATTCAAGGTCTGTAGTTGACCTCCTAGAATGACCCCTGGTTGAGTCGGATGGAGTGCCAATACCCTGGCCCCAAAGTATATCCTTGGCACTCCATCTGTGACTCTACCCTCTTTTGTACACTCTTAGTGCTTTGCATTGGTGTGGTTGTGTCCCACAGGGTATAATCTTGACCCCGCTTCTTCATCTTGACCCTGATAGGCCTTGGGTCAGCGAGGGTAGCTGTATTTCGTAGTGGGGCCGGCCGTGTAGTCCTCTTTGTTCATTAGCTGTTCTGAGTGGGAATATTGTCCATATGGGCCATGATGCAGGTCATTCTCTCTTCCTCCATTTTCATTTGTTCTCATGTGCTCTGGTCAGGCACACCTCACTCTCTAAGCTTCAGCTTCAGTGCTGGCCTCCAAGGCAAATTGCTATGGTAGAGAGAGGTGGCTGCCCCTATAGTTGTGCTTGGGGTTATATTCTCAGGTACCTCCACTGGTTCTCCACTCCATGCTGTCATGCTGCATTCACATCCTCGGTCTCCGGGTTTAAGCTTGGGGGCACTAAACCAGCAAAGGGGAGTGTATTGTTTATATCTCCACAGGGCAAGAGGGATCAAACATTTAGCTCTTTTAAAAAAAGACATATAATCCACTTCCATAAAAATTTACAACTAAGGAAACTCTACAGGTGAGTATTATTCTGTCACATAAATGTCAGAATTGATTGGACAGTACCCTGTAAATTCATTACTAAAGAGCAAAGATGTATTATAATCAATTTGATTCTGATTCAGTGATCCTCTAGATATAGAACATTGTAGAATGTTCCCATAGAGTTTATAAGATTGTGAATATTTACTGAAGCACACTGCCTCATCTTTCTCCTTTGGGGGAGCTGGTGTGTTTGAACCACCAATATTTCCATTAAGTAGCCCAGTGCTTAACTCACAGAGTTTCTTAACAATATAATTAAATCAAAAAGTCAAGCCCACTGTTATTGAATAAATTATGACTTATAGAGAGGCTGTGAGACAGGACAGAACTTCCCCTGTGGGTTTCCAGGGCTGCAACTCTATTCAGGAGCAGAAAATCTTTTTTTTTTTTTTTTTTCCTCCCTTGAGGGAGAACTCCTGTCTTTGCAGTTAGTGTGTCAGTCCGGGTAGACTAGAGGAACAAATTCAAGGACATGCATATCGATATAAGGAAAGGATTTATATACAAATAGAATGGGACATGGAGAAAGCATCCCAGCCCAGTCCAATCCAAAGTCATAAGTCCGATATTAACCCATATGCCTGAAATCAGTCTATAAAGTCTTCTTCTGACTCAAGAAGTCACAGGTCAGTGGGTGCAGAATCCTGGTGCTGGCAAGGCACCTCACCTCCAGGGCTCAGGGTCCATCAACTGCGGAAGCAACTCATTGCTGGCAGAGGTCTCCATCAGGCTGCCCTAGCTTCAGAGGTCTGGCTCCATCAGTGAAAAACTGTGCGGTCTCCCCGCCGGCAACTCCAGCTTCTCGAACGCTGCCAGCTTGTCTTGTCCGTGATTGATCATCTTTCTAACTCCCAACAACTGGGAAAGATAGCTTCTCATCTTCACAAGGGAAATATCACAAGATTTCCCAGAAGTCTCAGGAGAAAGCCATGCCCACATAGAGGCATCATTGGCTACCCAATGGCTATTTCTAGATTAACAGTCTAGACTCCACTCCTACATTTCAATCATAAAATTAAATAAGCACATGACTGCCACAGTTAGCAACCCAATGCATAATGGATTTGCCATGGCTTCTAGCCAATAATTAGAGAATAGGAAATACCAAAGACTTGATTTGGGAGGTTATTTGTCTATGACCTTGTTTATTTCTATTTTAGAAGTAATATTATTGCAAAATTAATTATCTTTGTTTTTAGTTTAGCTATTATATATGAAAGGCTTACATTTTAACTTCATAAAACTTGCATGTTGATAACAAGGGCTAGTTGTAACTCTTTTATGGAAGAAATATCTGAGAAAGTTATCTCTTAATACATTCAACAACCATTTACTTTATTGCCCAGTGCCTGCTATATGGTAGACATTATGCTAAGCCACAGATCATTGGTTTTCAACCCCTGCTGCACTTTGGAATAATATTAGAAGGTTAAAAAAAATACAGAGTGTGGGTTCTCTCTCCATAAATTCTGCAGTTCCGAAAGGATACTATGATCAGTAGGGAATTTAAAAATTCCTTCTATAACTCTAATATACATGCAAGTTTGGAAACTGATCACTATATTAAATCCAATCGAATATCAGTGAATGAAAGTTAAAGGTCAAAATTCGAGGAGGAATTTAATTTACAACATTAATTAAGGACTCAGCAAATAGATAATTTATTAATCAGCATTTCTTAGATGCTTTCATTCAGATGTAGATCTGTAGAGAGGATGGAAATAGGAACGTCTACCTTTAACATTTTCTCCCCAGTTTCAGTAATTTTAAGATCATTTTCCCTTTGTTGCGACAGGGCTTGGGGATTGATATCCTTCTTTAAATTGACTTCCCTTTTACCTACATACTGTGAAGACCACAATCTTTGTGGCAGTCATGTACTTTGGTGTCAATTTCTTCATTGGGAGTATAGGGGTGGAGTCTAGCCTGTCAATCTGGAGAGAGCCAATGAGACCTCTGTGTGGGCATGACTTTCTCTGAGAATTCTGGGAAATCTCAAAATATTTCCCCCATAGAGATGAGAGACTTATCACTCAGTCCCTCAGAGGTGCACGACTGACAAGACACAAGGTTGATTCTCTTGGAGACGCTCCTCTGTCAAGACAAGCTGGCAGCATAGATCCTGAGTCCTAGGAAGCAGAGGAGCTGGAGGAGAAGCCACACAGGTTACCCTGACTTCTGAATCTGGAAAAGCCACATAGAGACGCCAGCTGGCACTGAGATGCTTTTACCACCGATGGATACTTCTGATGGACCCTGAGCCCTGGAAACAAGGAGCCATGGGGAGATCCCTGCCAGTGCCGGGATACTTCTACTGCCGCTGGACAGACAGGACTCTGCACCCACAGGCCAGTGATTGTTCTGCGTGTCATTGCACGTGTTTTGTGCGACTTAAAGAAGGAGACTTTATTGACTGGTATCGGACATATGGGTTAATTTCAGACTTATGACCTTGGACTGGACTGGGTTGGGATGCTTTCTCAATGTTCCATTCCTCTTGCATATAAACGTTTCCATTATATCCATATGTGTGTTTATGAATTTGTTTAGTTAGTCTACTCAGGCTAACACAATCTTTTTGTTCACACTACCTGAGAATTCAGCATGGTTTCAGGCATATAATAAGTACTGAACCAATATTTAAGGGAATGGGAATGGTTTGGGAAGCTGCCTTTTATAGCATATCTTGATTTTTATTTGCCAATAGCTCTTAACAGCAATTGGACCTTTAACATGTCAGTGACAGTTTAATATTTTGCTTCTGAAATATAATGTGGTACAACTGAAGACAAAAGCCTTAATTTTTAATAATGGCATTCTTCAACACTTTGCAGACATATAAATATAGTTCAGAGGGCACATACTTAATAGATATCAGAAATCAACCTACACACAGAGACATTTTTGGATTCTGTGCTACTTACACTACACTGAGCTAAGGCAAATTCTCCACATGATATCATGTTGGAAATCATACTAGTATCTAACCTATTGCTTAATGTTTTGATATAAATCAACTAGTTTTGTATTTCATCATTTGGGGCCCTGGATCTATAGAAATCCACTGCCCACCAACAATAAATTATATAATATTGCATTATTCTAATTTCACAAAATCTTGGATGCTTGATTAAGCAGTGGCACACTATGTATCTGTATGCTTACATTCAAACTTAGAGGAGCAAACAAACATACCCCGGCAGGGTACTCCTTTCTCTTTCTCTAAGATTCAATGGTTTGAGCAATAAACACATACCTTCAGTGGTAAAGCACATTGATGTCTTCAGGTAATCTTTTGAGTTTCTCTTGCAAGTTATATCTCAACTGCCAAGAAAATGAGACAGTGTGAAGAAGAGAAACCAATGAAAGAAGCGGCTCTGTGTCCAGCCCGTGATGGCTTGTCTGAGAGCAGAAAGATGAAAGTTACTCTCCTGAGCCCTGAAAGTACAAGGTCGTTCCAAATCCTTCCTGATAAGCATCACGCTGAGACAACCAGCTACAAGAAATTCTCCCAACAACAGAATAAATATTGGCACACCAAGAAATAAGCTGTTGGTGGGAACAGAGGCACTGAGACTCATCCTCTGGCGAGCCAATCCTCAGTTCAGCAGCAAATCCTCTTCTTGACACAATCAGGAAGGTGCTGCAGTAAGTGCATTTCTAGTCAATATAAAACAATTATCTCTGGATTTTACGTTCTGTGGGAAGTTCTAGGCCTTTGCAGCAGTTCCACCAAGATGTTGTTGCTATGCATTTACTCTGGGAGTCATGTTGATTTAACCAGGAGAGTCACTGAGTACTTGTTTGTTGGCCAAGAGGTCACCTTGTATAAAAGTGCTTCAAACGGTTTATGGCAAAATCCCATTTCTCTATGAACTGTGTGAAGTTCTCTGGTTGACAGGGGATCCCACTGACTGCAGAAACTCTTTTTGCAATAACCAGAGCGCTTTACTTGGTAGCAATCGAGAAGTGTCTATCTGTTAAATAAATAATTGTGCTGGTCAATAAAACTTTTAAAAAAAAAACATTTTGCTGCAGCATAAAGAGGTTGGATCAGAAGCAAATAAACATAAGTCCCAGTTCTTATGTTTTCACTTGAATGCTTGTTTTAACTTTATTTTTTTCTGCCAAATTCATATGCTTACGTGACATAAGATATATCTCATGTGCGTGTCCTTTCAAAATAATAAAGTTAAGTGGAAATAGTACTGCATTAACAGCTCAGCTTTACAAAATTACTTTCAGTGAGACGCTCTGTGTTATTTCTCTTTGAAACAAACCTGGACCTTTTTTTGGGTTGTGTTGAGTTCGTGGGAACCTATGGGTAAAGAACCTAGAGACTGTTCCATCACGGTGACAGAGATGTCTGCTTATCATTGTTGATGACTATTGCCTCAAACCCACAATAGCAAATGTGTGTGTGTGTGAGCTTAATTTAATCTCATTGTCAACGTTAGTTCCCCTGTAAACTTATCTATCTTGGAAAACATTGAAGATGAATAACCTCCCCCCCCTTCTCTTTCTTTAAAATCAAAATTGCTGCTCAGAGAAAGAGTATTTAGTGTTTTTATCGGAAGGGACATACATCTCTCCCCCGTCACATATTAAGTCAAATTGAATTGTGCCCCCAATTAAATGTAAAGTTTTAAATATTTTTTTTTATGGAGCATGACGATATTGCGAGTAAGAGTTATAGCTAGGGTAGATACCAGACTTTACTTTTCCCAAAACAGCTTTCCATCGCTTAATTTAAAAAAATAAATAAAAAGTTTGTTAGAATCACACAAATGCCAACCGCTATGGTGGCAATGACTGGTTCTTAAAAAACAAGGCCCCTTTCACCTGGCATTGTATAAACAAGGGCCACATGCAGTGACAGAGTTAATTAGCATAGTTTCTGTTCAAAATGTTTTTTGTCACTAGCCCTTGAGTAACAAGATAAGACTCAATAATTTAAGTAAATGGCAGTTGTCGTATTGTCCAGTTGTCATCCAGTTGATTCAAACTGGGATGATCCTGTGTGTGTCAAAGTAAAGCCTTGTTCCATAAGATTTTCCATGGCTAGATTTGATTTTTTTTGTTTGCTTTATATGATAATTTTTTAATTCACTCAGTGTAGCTTCCTATTTTCCTCTCCTTGTAGTTCTGCAACATCTCCCTCTCCCTCTACTAAGGTAGGCTGGTCTTCAGGGATTGCTTTCTGAGGCATCTTGTGTTGTAGTTAGGTGTCATTAAGTTAAAGTGACCAGATTTTAAGCCAGACACCACTGACCGAGGGGTGGGGGTGTTCTTGGTTAAAATTCGGGTCTATATGGAGCAACAAAAATGTTCATAGAATGCAAAAATAGCATTTTGATATATTTATTTTAATTTTAAAATGCCACAGGATGTTGTTAAATTGTTAAAAAGTGAGACATCTGATCACCTTACTTAGACTCTGATTCAGTGCCCCTGTCTGCCCCTTCACAATCTCACAATTGTTCCTATGAGTTCATTGTTGTCATCATGGTGTCAGGGTGAAGGACTCTGACTTTTTTACTTATCCTCTGCTTTACTTTCACTTCTCGACATCAGTATTTATGTCTCTAGTAAGAATCTAACTTGCTAGAATAATGTGCAATTTAAAGAAGTTTTTATTGAGTATATATAACTTCTTACTCTGTTGGTTGGTTCACCAATGCCAATCTTGATCAATTATTCTAATTTTGTTGTAAGTTCTGTGAACCTTTTAGGAAACTTGCCTAAATAGCCACAAGAGGGCTCTGCTGCTCTATGTAAATGCCTGTTAGCAAAGCGGAAACAAAAGCAAAGTCTTTCTACAATGTCACTAGCCAAGCTGTAGTAGGTCCACCCAGACTACACATGTTAGATGTGGACGGTTCAGTGAGGAAAGCAGGAGAGTGAAGGGAGAGCACATGCCACTTTTGCATGTCATGGTGGATGCCCATAAAAAAAGCCTTGTCAGAAAAGAACACAAAAAGCCTTGTATCAGATGGGAGGGCTTGGGGACAGGAGAGCAATAGGGACCAGACTTCCTTCATGTAAGTCGGGCATCTGAGTCATGGAAATATTGAATTAGCCAAAGAGTCACTTATGGGAGCTACGTTGGTCATGTTTTTTGTTAGTTTGTTTTGGGTGGTCATGTTTGTGGATCATCAACTAACAGTCAGCGATAGTAAATCTATGTTAAAAAACAGCAACATGAAGAACAGTAACAGCAAAAAGCATCGGGGCGGGGGGGGATGTCATAAAGAACAGTTCAGAGACTTCCCTATTGTCCTTGTTCTTTATGACTAGCATGTCGTTTCAGGAAAGCAGGAGCAGCAAAAAACAATCACAAAGCCCTATGACTAGAATTGAGTGGCCAGAGATCAAACCACCTGAATAATACAATTACTGAAATCTTATGTGACAATTGGTTCCATTGACAGTCTGAACTTAATCTCGTTTTCCCAGGTACGCAAGGCTAGGTATGAGATAGACATATTTAATACTGGTAATAATGGTTTCTTTGTGAATTTTCTTCAGTATTTTCAGTCCATGGGATCAATGGACAAGGTATTTATTATTAGGGACTACGGGGTTCCTGATCACAAGGTTGGCAGTTCAAACACTTCTGGTGCTTCACAGGCGGTAGATAAGACCATCTGGATGAAAACAGTAGAGTCTCAGACACAACATTTGACAAGCAGAAGATTATTTGAGACAAAATTGAAAACAATTGGTCTAAATTAGTGAAGTATAGAGAGGCGAACGGTGAAAAAGTATTATGTTTTTAATAGCAGGGTAAAACTTTCTGACACTGAAGTTTTTGACTGAGTCTGGATGTTTTGTTTCTCCATGAGTCAGAGAAAGTAACTTTACAAATTAAACAATTAATTAATTTCCAATTAAACAAGTGACCATGGGAGATTTCAGTAATCAAGAAGTAAATTCCTTTAAGAAATTTCATTTTGTCTGTTTGTGTGCGTTTGCTTACTTTAGGCAAAGGTTTACACAGAAAAATTAATGAACCAGCAGGAAAATTAAATGAGGTGGTTTATTTATATGAAGTATTAGATAGCTCCAAGCTAAACAAACAAAAACATCAAGAACATTCCTCAACCTCTATTTTTCAATTTATCCAGTCTTCATTGAGCTGAAAGGATCTTTTCTGGCTCACCACCAGTGAATGAAAAGAGAATGGATATTTTTCCTCCTCCCTTTCTTCCTTTCTTTTTCACAGACTGAGTAAAGGTGTTAAGAGCTCTTCGATCTCTGCCCAGGATGCAACAGCAGAACAAAGTCAGGAGACATATTTTTAGCATTAAATTGTGCAGCTTTGTTTCATTTTCTGCAAGAAGTTTTGCTACCTATTGACTTTAGACTCTGTAGGACTATTTTAAAAACTAGGAATTTACTTCTTGATTACTGAAATCTCCCATGGTCACTTGTTTAATTGGAAATTAATTAATTGTTTAATTTCTAAAGTTACTTTCTCTGACTCATGGAGAAACAAAAATCCAGACTCAGTCAAAAACTTCAGTGTCAGAAAGTTTTACCCTGCTATTAAAAACATAATACTTTTTCACCGTTCGCCTCGCTATACTTCAAGTATAGTAAACATCAAGCAGTAGGATGTATCTGAAACACCAGGAATATAAATCAAAAGTATTAGTTCTAGCTCTAAAATTATTAGTAAGTAGTTTTATAGTGTCTATGAAGTCAATTGCTCGGAGACTCCGTTTCTTCATTTGTAAAATGGATTGAGGTAGACAGGTTCTGTAAAATGTCAGTCACCTCTCAGGCCCTATGCCTAAGCATTCTGAGTGTGAACCTCTCGTAATCTCATTGCAAGTTATGGAGGATTCAGTGGTCTTATCTTGGTACTTAGCCTCGACGTGTAAGTAGAACATTATTTGTATGCTTGCACTGCAGTCCCAATCTGAAATAGACAACATAACCCTTGAGAATATGATATGTTTGCGTGGGAAAATGAGCTATGGCATGCATTTGTAGAACACTGCAATTCAGCTCTTAAACGCTTCATCCAAAAAATGGCACTGCTTCCTGCAATGGTTTCATCATTGTCAGGCTTGAGTTTTCCCCACGGTGTCAGGATAAGACACCCAAGAAGAGCTAGAGCTAGGTGCATGGGGAACTGCACTCTGTGATAACTGTGTGAAGAGAAACCCTGTGTGAAATTTGCAGATTTTAAAAACAATTGTGCCGTGTCACAAGTGTCTATACTAAAAAATGCGTTTAGTACCATCCACTGATTTTTAATAAAGCTACATCGGATATATCATTTATGCCAAAATCATAACAAAATCCACTATATTGAAAACAGAAAAAAATGCTGAAGCGATTGGAAATGATTTTCATTTTCACAATAAAGATTCTCTTGGGGGGAAAAGTGAGATGAGTGCTTGCTATGACTTTTGATGGTGATCTGAAATGTGAAGAAGTGTATTGACTCAAGGTGAATTAGACTCCCTTGTGGAATTTGACTTAGCACCTGCACATATAGAGAAATACCTGGTATATCTACTCATTTATGTAAGACTTAAGGTGCTCCAGCCTTGGCCTTTCCCTGGAACTTAGTACAACTGTTATGCCTTTGCTGATGGAGCCCTGTGATGAGGGGGCTACCTTGTGCTGAGATCACGTGGTAGGCGGCTTTCAGGACACCAGCCCCGCTCAGAAAGTGTGGACTTTGTAAATAGTTAGTTTCCGAGGCCTGTAGGGGTCAGCATTGAGTCAGCATTGACTTGAAGACAGTGGGCACATTTTTGTTCAGGATTCCTGGTCCCCACAGTCCTTAGACCGCTCAGCTGCTAATCAAGAAGCCTTCCTTTTGAGCCCATCAGCTGCTCCGTGGGCAATAGCTGTGGTCGTGGCTTTCCATAAGGCTTTGCAGCCTTTGACACCCCGGGTGGCAGCTCAACTCTCTCCCTTCGGGTTGCCTCTGAGTCGTGCTGGTAGGGCTTTTGGCTTTCAGGGGAAGCCTTCGGTCACAAGGCCACCTTCATCCTGTGCCTCCTTAGCAGCACCAGAACCAGAGCGTCGTCCTCTCCTCGGGTTTGGGGGCCTGCATGACTGTCGAGAAACCGCCCTGGAGTCCTTCATGTTCTCACCCTCCAGAATGAAGCCTGCCGAGTGGGAATCTAGTGACGGAACTAGCCAAGTGTTTAAGCTTTTTCTTTATAAAGTCTATATGAGGCAACTTCATCTGTAAAAACCTAGGACCACGTTAGAATGAAGAGCTTCCTTTCTGTTACCAAGAGAAAGCCAAAGCATTATTAACAATATAGCCTTATTTATGAAATAAAGATTTGATACATTACCACAAGATGCCAACTGAGTCTTACAAGAGTTTCTGAAGTGCTTAACACACACACACACACACACACACACACACACACACACACACACACACACACACATCCAATCCTAACAAAAATGTTTTCTTTTTCTCTGAAGTAAACGTGTAGTATTTCAGCTGGCCACTGGATGTCAGTCTTTAGCTCTAATATCAGTTACTGCTGAAAGAAGTCCCACTCTTGAACTTATTTCACATTTTTCTGTATTTCGAATCATGACAGGTGAGTGATTTTTATATTCTCTTATTTTTTCAAAGTGTTATTCATATCATAGGAGTCTGAATATATTGTAATTAATATGCAGGTACATTGAAAATGTATATGGATTTTTGTTTTCTTGTTTTAAAGGATGCCCAGGTGTTTTTCTGCTTGCTTTTTGATTACTTTTGCGTTTATCCAGATATTTTTTCTCCATGCTTTGAACATTTGAAACATGTTAGTTGGTTTACTGCTGGCTTCAACCCCGTCATTTCCAGAACCAGGGATGAACGTCTGTGTACTTTTCTTGTCCTTTCTGTCTTGTCCACAGTTGAAGTTGGGTGACCGGCCATGGCAAGACAACTTGTCAGATGCGCTGGCAGTGGGGCATACTGGAAAACCAAAACCGACCCATGCACTAGGCAAACAAGAGCTTAGCTTCTAATACTTGCTCTGCCGATGATTCCCTGAGTGGTTTTCTAAAATGAGTTGTATTCTTTTTTGCTCTCAATTATAATTTCCCTAGAACTAAATGGTATTGACGTATCTCATGGAAGTCTCATGGAGACAGAAATTAGGACTGAAGGCTTGCCATACATTGGAATTAACTCAATGACAGTGGGTTTTAGTTTTAGTTGCTTGTTGTTAGTTGAAAGTCAACATGACAACTTCCGGCCAGTTTTTGAGAACGATGACTGCATTTTTCCATTATCTATCCTCTAAAATTCTACATGGAAAGCTTTTTTTTGCTGAACACAGACTTTACCAACAGGGTGTTTTTGTTTGTTTTTTTTTTTCCCCCTCGTTCCAGGGCAGAAATGAAACTGCTTGAAAGGCTGGAGGTGATCCCTCTGCTAGGCCCAACTCACTCAGCCAGCCAGAAGGTTGGAAATTAGCACAGTGCCCCAGAACATGAATTTGGCATGCAGCTTGTTGTCTCCTTGGCCTCCAGGCATCTTTCAACCTGCTTTGGCACATGCCGGCCTTGTTATTTCATGGTGCTGCTCCATGGGCAATCAAAATATCTTTGGTCAATGTTCTTTGAAGTTAACAGGGAGTACGAAGGCTCTGAACTTGGCTGCTACGGAAGTCCATCCTTGGTGCTCAGTAGGGTTGTGTTAGGGAGGTTGGAAACGTTTTTGTGGTCTCAGGGGCCCTCTCTAAACAGGTAACCGACGTGGGAAATAGTGGCCTCTTTTTCCTGAATGCTTAAATAAAGAGGACAATAACAGGCCCCAACTTGCACATTTCCTTTACATTTTCCAGAAGGAATAGGGGCACAGATTAATATTTTATTTCTTCTCATTATCTCGACTTGTTTGAGAAACAAAGTAGAACTAAATCTTGCTCTCCTGCATTGGTGAGATAGACAGATTAAGTTAGTCATCAGCTAAGCCAAATCTTAACAAGTGTTCAAGGGGTAACGTAGGACTGGTGTGTGCTTTACTAAGTGGACAATCTTTCCTCACTTGCAGAAGTCAAGGATGCACCACAGGGCAAATCTGCGATCTCTTCAGATAGCCGCTCTCTTTCTTCTGATCTGTTTTCCCTTGAGAGAAGCCATTCACTATTTTCACCCCTTCTCTGTTCTGATCAACTTGATCTCTTCAGGAGGCAGAGCTCATTAGCGGACTTAGGCATACTGATTATATAGAAAACATAACGAATGTTTCAAAATTTAGTTACGATCCAAGATATAATGAGATGGGATGAAGACGAATATTTTAAGTATCATTAGTCATCAGTTACTAGTCAATCCAAAAATATGTTCACATTATGAAAGAGAGTGTGAGAAAGCACGCTGTTGAATAAGCACATATCAAACATTTGAAGGCATAAATAGAACTTTTCGGTAGTGTTTCGACTGCTTTAGCATATTTCAATGAAGCCTTTGATTGTGGAGGTTGGTTCTAATTGCTAAAGATCACTGGCAGGGACAACGTTGCTTCTCCTCTTTGTATGCCATTGTTTACACGTGTTTTTTGGTCAGAGCTGGATTAATTTTTTGATCCAGATTCACAGTTCCAATATTTATTCACCACATTTCACTTTTTAATTTGTAGAGCTAAAGATGCACAAGCTCTAAGAAAATTAAAGAACAAAATCAAACCTGTGTGAGTCCATGGTACTAAATATCAGGGAAAGAATCTTCCTCCCCATTCTAATTACTCAAGTCAATGTTTGCTCATCTGCTCAGAAGACTGGTCTCTAGGAAGCCATTGTTTTATACTTCCCTGCATCTGTTTACCAGGAGCCGATGCCACCTACAGTATTTTTATTAGTCTGGCGATCCAAAGAAAACCATTGAATACATTTACTTGGATAAAGAAGCCTTGATAACCGAGGCACACGTTGTATGCCATTCAGAATTCAAACCAAAGCCTTTATTTGTGACAATATCCAAGTCTTTGTCACAGCAAAGAATAGCTTCTTTTCTATCAGAAATGCTATATACCCATATATATGTATGCATATCTTTATATTCAGACACTAAATAATCCCCCAGCAATCATCTGGCATGAATCAGCATTTCAATGCAACGACTGTGGCTTCTTTCACAGTTACAGCTTTGCACATTGGGTGTGTGAAAAGCACTCATCAACCAGCTTGCTTCCCTCAGGTCGCTGCAAAGTGCACACCAATCCATTCTGTGCACCTAATTTCTAGTGGTGCGCCAGGAGTGTTATTTGTGTAAGAAACCCAGAAGCTCACCCTTTAACAATTAGAAATGAAATGGAAGTAAACTTTTACTGATAAACAATGGCGGCTTAAGGCATCAGGTTAAAATTAAATTCATCCCACTGTAAACTAGTAACCTCATTGAGGATCAAAGTCATGCTTTTTGTATCCAGTGCTTCTTTGTGACAAACACATTATGTCAGCTCCACTAGCTCATTTGTCTGCTGCAGTTCCACTTTATCAGGCTGGAGTAAAAAGAATTGATGTGTCTGGAGAGATAAAGTAAATGGAAACTCAGGACTCCTTCCAATATGCTGTACTTTGATATATTTTGCAAACCTGAGAGCAGCTGGTGTAACACTAGTTACTGTTTGTATTTAAATATTGTACATTAGAAGACCTTTGAAAAGGTGTTTTATAATGTTCGTCCCCCCTCCGTGCCCCCCATCCCCTAAAAACCGATTGGCTTTCAGATTATCCCTTTTCCTTTCATTTCCTTATTGTGCTCCCACATGTTTTCTGAGCCTGCTCTTTCACGAACTTTCATCTCCTCACCATGTCAGATAAAACAAGGGCAGGGCCATTCTCCACAGAGTGCTCATTGGAACGAGGCTCTAAATTGTAATACGTGCCTGTGCATTTTTGTTCTCATCATATACAGTGCCTGGTTGGGCTTATATCCCCAAATTTCTTATTTTCACATCTCTGTCTTTCCTTGAGAACTTGCAAAGTGCCGTAATATCGAGCTAACAGCAACAAAAGAAATTCAACTATTTTAACTTTTGATGAAGTCATCATGGGTGTATTTTCACCTAAAATTCCATTTTTTCTGAAAGTAAATTATTTAGAGAAAAAGTTAAAACTTTATTATATATGATCCATAAAAAAAAACAAAATAATGCTACCCTAGATTTACAGATGATAGCACTATAATGTATTTCAAATTATTAGACCAAAATACATTAAAAAGTATGGCTATTGACACATGAATTGCCTTTTCTTTGTATAACTTGGGTTACAGACCAGCTTACGAATATGGCTCAGAATAATGAAGTGAAAGTACCATTGATGACAATAAATACATTTTGAAAAATGAATTATTTCTCTGTATATCTCTTTCTTTCCTTTAAAACTCCTTCGTGGGTCCAAATTAAACTTAATTAAGACTATTATTTAGATAACAAATCCCCAAATATCACTCTTTTGTAACATGGGTCCTTTAATTGACTTAATATTTGTGTTTTGTTTTGTTGTGATTTATCCCCAAAAATGCTTCAATTCTCAGCTCTTTCATTCTGTAATCTGCTCGACATTGTTGAAATGAAGTTCAACCGCTACCAGATATTATGACTCCTGAAAACGTGAGATGAGGCAGGTGGGGGAGAGGCTGTTATGACAGGGAGGTATCAGGAATGAGTGACGAAAATGACCCTGCAGATCTCCCTGCAGCACTACACTTTAAAAGAATGAAATCAGCTGCTGATAGCTCTGCTGATTACAGGCTTTCTGGAGCTGCCTTTAGGAAGAACAGGAAGACAAGATGATCGCCTCTTATCCCTGAAGAGGAACTTGATCCTGATGGAAACATCCTAATGGAAAATGTGGTGTTGGGATGACTGTCTGCTCTGAAGTGGCAGCTTGGCCAATGCCATAAGTCATTCAATATCGCCCATGTCCCTTCTGAGTCAGAGCAGTCAGCAAGATTTTTATATGTGGAAACATACACAGGATATAAAATAGTTACCTACAGCCTATAATTCTACCAATTCCTCAAGCAAGAGTGGACACCTGGGTACCGAGTGCAGTAGAGGTTTGGAAAGGCTCTCTGAAAAAGAGATGCGACCAGCACTGCTTTTCTCGAAAATACACATGGATGGACATGCGAGTTTGTCATGGGTAGAGTGGCTAGACCATATTAATCCAAAGGAAAACTCAGTATGTGAGAAGGCAGAAATGGTGGATAAATATATATAGCCAGGTAAATGAAAACTCTTTAAAAGTACTCTTTAGCATCAGCTATTCAATTAATGCAAACTCAAAATTTTAAAGTTTAAGTTAAATGATGATATATTTTTAAATACCAAGAAAATGCACTGACTCTACACTTTTAAAAGCTATACTTATGGAAATAGTCATTTACAGAGATGATTGTTAACATTTATAGGACATAATAAGCATTTAGGTTGGACCGATAAAGACAAAATGGCATATGTGATCTTTTACCTGCAAACTAAGTCACAGATATTCTAATTCTAGAAGTGAAAAATATAATTCTTTGCCTGGAAGAGTCTGTGTAGAGCATTTTGAAGAAATTATTAGTTGGTGACCTAGATGTCTCTTGATAGGAAGAGTGAACATGAAAAACCATACCAAAAAGGAAATGTGTCACAATGACAGGAAAAGCATAAGGATTTCATGATTAAGTTGATGATGAACCTAATAAGAAGACATAAAGAAATTGGTCAGTAATAAAGAAAAGGAAAATTAAGAGCAAAAAGGGAAGGAAAGGGCAGAACAAGAGAGAGGTGTTATTTAGGCTATGTTCCAGGTAGACACTATGTAGCTTCATTTTCAGCAGCTCAAAATGTCATGTCATTGTTCAGTGTGTTCAAAATGCCACAGATCCAGTGTGGTTTGTGCTGTGACATTTTCTAAGTTCTATCAGCAGGGAAGAAGAGTGCTTAGGGTGTCATGGGCCCTACAGCGTATGATCTGATGGACTACTAGTGCACACATCCAGTAATGTCACTGCAATCCTCTCCAAAACAATGGAAATTGGCGAGTCTCTCCAAACACTCCGTCCACCGTGGGAATACAAGGAAGAATCTTGCCCCCTCACCAAACTTCCTCCTGTGCATTTCCTCCGAGCCCACAGCTTGGGAGTGCACAGAAGGAATGCCACACTTGCTAATCCAAATGTGCATAACCAGATCACATCAGAAGGAAGATTCTGTTTCAAATCTCACTCACCATGAAAACAACTGAAGGAGTACAGTATGTGATAGGATGAAAAGTGTAGACAGGGAGTCCAATGTGAACCCTTCTCCTGAATCTCAGCGTCTCTGACTGTGCCATTTAACCTCTCACAGTCCCAATGCCTGTACCTATGATGTGAAAGGGATGAGCTCATCACGACAGAAAGAATTCGTTCTGATGCTGCCAGAGACTAGAAGAAATGGCAATGAACTTCCTTTCTCATGGACCCTGTTTTTTTTTTTTTAATCATTTTATTGGAGGCTTTTACAACTCATCATATTCTACACATCAATTTTATCAAGCATATTTCTACATATGTTGCCATCATCATTTTCTAAACATTTGCTTTCTTTTTGAGCCTTTGGAATCAGCTACTCTCCACACCCCTCACCCCCAATCCCAACCCTCATGAACCCTTGATAAATTATAAATTATGATTGCTTTCATATATGACAGTGACTGTTGTCTTCTTTCACCCACGTTTCTGTTCCCTTGGGGGTGGTTATCTGTTGATCATTGCAATTGATTATCCCATACCCCATCTTTCCCCCCACCTTCTCTCTACCATCTTGGTATCATCACCATTTCTGTTCCTGAGGGGTTTATTCGACCTGGGCGCTAAGCTCTTATCTGTACCTATAAACACACTACAGTCTAGCCAGAATAGAAAGGCAGGACTGGGATCATGACAGTGGAGTGTGAGGAAAGTTCAGAAAAAGAGGGATATTGTGTGCTTCATCGGACCTTTGCTGTGCTATGGTTGTGATCCTTCTGTGAGAGTATTCTGTTCTATTGTCTACAGATGGGATTTAGTTCTCTACTGTTTCCCCCTTCATTCTGAACAAGATGTTTTATTTTTTTGTTTTGTTTGGGGGTCATCTAGTGCCTGTTAAATGGTTGCATCTCATGACTGTAGTGGCTGATGTGCATCTTTCATGTGGCCTTGTTCCTTCTCTGCACTGGGGGAGCAGGGCACTAGGTCACTCAGGAGGGAGGGTATTATTTATATCTCCACAGAAATGGGAGTTTGAGTGCAGACCCCACCACAGCTTGCCAAACCTTGAGGGCGACGTAATCACATGGAGCAACTCATGAACAAGAAGATCTAAAGGACCAGCCCCAATCAGAGCCAAACGGATCCCCACACCCGGCACCCCCAGAAGTATGTGCTACAGAGGACAGCCCTATAGATTGGGTAGAAGTGTTGACAGAAGCAAACCAAGAAGGGAAAGAAAGAGAATGAGGGACTAGACCCTCTACTGGCACCCCACACCCTGAGGATGACAGCCCTGCCTGGAGTTGTTTAGGCACAGAGATGACTGTAAGGCTGGCAACAGTCCAAGACATGGTGATCTTCACTGGAGTTAACCGAGACAGAAGACAGACTGGGACACCCAGCGGGGAGTGAATGCACTCACACCACCCCCATAATGGGGCAAACCAAGAAAGGATCATAGCAGGTCAATAATGGGAGCAAAACCAAGCTACAAAGCCCCTGAGGAGCCCTTAAGACTTCAGGTTAAGAAGGGAAGTTCCCTGAACCCCCAAGAATGGTGGGGACATAGTCATAAAAGGTGAGTCAACAGACTTGGAATTTTGTTTGCTTTTTTTCAAGTGGGTTTTGTTTTTTTTTTTTTTTGCTTTCTCTTTTTATTCACTCTTTTGTCTTCTCTTTGTTTTATCTGTGCTATTGTTGGAATCTGCTTACTGGATGGAGAACAACTCTAGAAAAAGTTTTAGAAAATTCATTTTGGCTACCTTCTCTGTGGCAAAAACTTCTCACAGTGATATTTAAATTATATTACAGCGCCATAACATGGTAAAATTCAGCTCTAATTGAGGTATGAATTATCTGAAGTTTCAAGAATTGCTAAACTGAGAAGGACCAGATTTTGTGCTATCACCGTCTTGAATCATGGAGTAGATGTTGACTCTTAAAGATCCTCGAGGGCAGAGATCGTCCCATAGGTCTTGTCTGTTGAGGTGGTTTTTAAGATGCACATATAGAGCTGATGATTTATAATTCATGACCACTAGGCAGGTTTTCTCATTGCTTGGCAGATGGGGTTATAGTATTACAGGACCAGAGTGCATAAGTCTTCCTCAGTCTTGACGTTTATCTCTATATCAGTGAACTCATACAATATTTGTCCTTTTGTGACTGACTAACTTCACTCAGCAGAATGGTTTCCAGATCCCTTCATGTCATGAGGATGTTCATGGTTGCATCACTGTTTTTAGGCGTGTGTAATATTTCATTGTGTGAGTGTGCAAGTGTTTCTTTATGCATTCTTCTGCTGATTTGTACTCACATTGTTTCCGGCTTCTTGCTATGCTGAACTGTGCTTAATGAACCTGAAATAGCATGTCTGTTTATGTTCTGTCTCTTATTTCTTTGAGGTAAATGCCCAGCAAATATATTGCTGGGTAACTAATACATAATTCTTGAGATAACACACTGTCATTTTCATGATTACTTAGAATAATATAACCATATCTGGTAAGAGCTGGAAAACTACCTGAAAAAAAGTGATCCTGTTCTTGAATTCCTTTGGATACCATGTGAAGTTGGTGTGGAATGCAGTTCTGGTAGGAAAGGTTTGCTGCTGCTTTTAGGTGATTTTTTAGGTTCGATTGGTGTGGAATAGAGGTTTCTTCAGAAAAGAGGTGTTATGGCTCATGCTATAAAGTTATCTGTGGTCCCTAGTGATGTGCATAAAACTGCACAGTTGTGCGCCGCCTTGGCATTTGCTTTATTTGAACTCATTGCTACAGTCACCATAGCAGCCTTCCTCACTGTCACTGACCTGCTATTGTGCCAAGCGGCCTGTCCTTTCCCGGCACTGTTCGCTCTATTAAAATGTGATTGGGGTGATGTCTTGCCCTTCTTCCTGCTAAGGAGCGGTTTGGATGTCCACCTTCGGAGAAAATTTTGTTTGATCTTTTGGCGGTCCAGAGTGCTTAAAATATTCCCCACCAACGCCATAATATCAGATAGTGTTCTGCAGCTGTTCGTGATTGTCGGTGGTGAACCCCTCCAAGGTTTGTGGACCCCAATACAGAAGGTGTGTGACTACTTGGGTTTTCTAATGTAAATGAGAAAATAGCGATAGACACTCCTGTTATCGCCTCAGGCATTTTCAGAATTGGTGGAGTCATCTGTTTAGTATCCTGGAAGGGTACGAACATCAATCAGCTCGATTCAATCCCCAGCAGACGGAAGGAGCAGTAATTATGCCAAAGGAGTGTACAAAGTTACTGGAGAGCGGAGTTGCTTACAGTGGCCAGCCGTGATGCAAGTTGACAGCCGCAGAAACTGTCTGTGACGAACCAAAAGACTTTATCAGTGGCTTTCTATCGTGATTTAGGATCATCGAGGCAATGTATTGAGACCTAAGTGATGGAATAATTATGTCTGACAGTGAAATGTATTGGCAACAGATCAGACTTAGTGAAAAAAAGAATCTCATTTCTTTTCTACCTCTCTCTCTCTCTCTCTCTCTCTATATATATATATATATATATATGTTTATTATAAATCCGTCTGCTATAGTCTCCTGTCCTAACATTCTTCACATTTACAATCCAATGATATTAATTATATTTCTCTTATTGTCTAACTTTTAAAATAGAGTTTAGGAAGCCATAGATGGATTTAGGACATAAGACACTGGTTCAAGCAATGCTTTCTTTCTGACCAAAAACAACTGAAAAGACTGCAGAATTTGTGTATTACACCAATGTTTGACACAACCCAATGCTTGACAAAGACTAGCAAAATCTGAATAACCCCTTCTTGATACTCAGATCTGAATAACCCTTTCTTGATACTCAGACAGATATTCTTGTGTTATGGGATGTTATGGAGCCGTGTAGGGACTGGAAGAGCAACCCCTGTAGGTGGTGCCATAAAACATTTCAAGGTAATAAAATAGGACAAAACTGACCATACTGTGGCATTGATTTCATTTGGCCTATTTTTCCCCCAGAGGGGGTAAAATGCCACATTTATGCCGACTTTCAAACAAGCAATATCTTTGGAAAGTTAGCTTCATGCTTTCTCGTGTGTGAAGGGAAGTCTTACAAAATCACCTGCAAGAATCATTTCAAAGAATATCAATTACGTTGTGGATTCCATTATCATTGCAAAGGAGAAAGAGATCTTTACCAAGTAATTGACCTCAGTGAACCATAGCACCAATATCCGATTTAGAAGAAAAATAAATCTTTCCCCAAACTGTCCTCTATCATCAAGGCTTAAATGAGGTGTGTTTTTCACACCATTCTATTTGATAAAATGAATAGTATCTCCTTATTCAACATACACATTCCCATGCAAATATGCTCCCACTCTCTGGGCATTGCAGTATTATATTGTCAGCTCCCTTTAATTTCATCTAGTAAAAATGTCCCGTCTTTCATGTAATAGTATATTCTAATATATTGTCTGTTTTTTCATTTCAAAATGTGACTAACCACTTGCAAAATAACTTAAGCCATCGGGCTGAGCCCCAGTGACTCAGTGGTTGAGTGGGGGACTGCAGCCCACAGGGCTGATGGTTCAAATCCAGGAGCAGCTCTCCAGGAGCAAGGCTGGGCCTCCTACTCCCACCAAGGCAGTGATGCCACACAAAAAAAGAAATAAATAATTTAAGCCATCATGTATGATTCTCCATCACAGTGTGAAAACTTTTTGTTGTTCTCAAGTTTGTGAATGCATTTCTGATTTAAAAATTTGATGATACCAATAGAAATTTAAGAAAACCTGGCAAAACAAGTTTACCTTGTGAGAGATGTCCATGCTCAATTGAAATTGTTATGAATATGAAATAATATTTTCATCAATTTTATATAAAAAGACATTTTAATTGATCTGTATTTTATGATGAATGATTATGTAAATAGAAAAAAATATTGGTTTAGAAAGGACTATGTAGTTTTTACCACCCCAAAAACAGAGGAAAATCCTGAGTGTTTAGATCTTAAGACTATTTGAAATATATATCATTTAGCCTTTTCATAAGATAAGAATTGAATTCAAGGGCTGAGCCCCGGTGGCATAGTGGTTGAGTGCAGGATTGCAGTCCACTGCAGTTCACTGGTTTGGCAGTTCAAATCCAGCAGCAGCTCTCCAGGAGCAAGGCTGGGCCTCCCACTCCCACCAGAGGGCAGTGATGACCCCCCCCCAAAAGATAGTTAGATTCAAAGTACAGGAAGGGGAAAAAGAGAAATAGAGAGCTTTCAATATGATAATACCTAAAGCTAATGTTTTCTGTTAAAATTATTATTCTCCCCCTAAATTCTGTAAAATCTACATCTTTTAGCATAAGGAAATATGATCTAGTCTATGTAAATGACCCTTTCCTAGGGTCACCTAATTCATAACAGTAGCAAATTGCAGTTATGAATAGCTACAAAAATATTTTATCTTTGGGCACCACAATAAGAGGAAGTGCATTAAATAGTCTCATCATTAGGAAGGTTAAGAACCAATGATAGAGATCTTGATAAGTTAAAATTTTAAAATGCAAGCTTCATACTAACTAGTTCTACATAGTATGAAATGCTTTTGCATTAAGATTTGTACATAAATCTTTAGTTGATGCTTACTGTGGCAGTCACCTAATCTGGTGTCAATTTGAGGATTAAGAATGTAGGGGTGCAATTTAGCCTGTTAATCTGCAGATAGCCAATGAGATCTCTGTGTGGGCATGGCCTTCTCCTGAGAATTCTGAGAAATGTGATAATTCCTTCATGGAGGCGGAGACACTATCTCTCTCCATTCACTGCTTTGGAGACACAGGACTGACAACACTCACTTCCTGTGAGACATCCCTCAGGAAAAGCCACATGTACCTACCCTGATATCGCCAGAAACATGGATTTCCAGAGGCCATGTAGAGCACCCTGCCAGCAATGAGATGCTTTTCCTATTCCTGGCTTTGCATCCACAGACCTTCACCACAGATCTTCCTGCATTCAGCATCATTGCATGTGTTTCATGAGTCTGAAGGGGACTTTATAGATTACTGTTGGACCTATGCGCTAATATCAAACGTATGGACTTGATCTGCACTGGGCTGGGATATTTTACACAATGTTCAATTGCGCTTATATATAAAGCTATCTCTTATAATACATATGTATGTTTATGAATTTGTTTCTCTAGTCTACCAAGACTAACACATTCCCACATGTCATCATTGTTCTAATTGGAAGAGTGGCCTACATTGATTACTAATATCTCAGCTCCAGGGACTATCTTTCATGAATCTTTGTATTCCCATTTTTTAGCACTAAATTGTCACATAATAGGTGCTCCCAAAAGTGTGTTAAGTGAGTAAATATGTTCCACTTAGCATCATCTAAAATAAATAAAATACTCAGAACAAGAAAAAGCAGCCAGGCAGAAATTTTCAGGAGTCTCCATTCAGAAAGACAGTAAAACTGTACATTTATTTATACAAAGGCATTTGTTTGGTTAAGTTAACCACAAAGTTTTTTAAAAGAACAAAAAAATAGCTCGAGCATCTTCCTTTGACATGCTCTGCTACACTTACAGAATCCTGCTGAGAAACTCTCATAAAGAATGAAAACTGTCTGGTAGAGTCATAGTCAAAGTATATCATAAGTCATATAGGTTCCACTTTGGAAACCATCACTTTGTAAGACTATGTGCTAGTTCTTGAACCTCCTTAACATTTAAGCCTGACTTCCCTGTTTATAAAGCATACATTTCTGAACTTGACTTTTTGACATTCTATTCTGAGAAATTTGGCTCAATTTAAGAACATCTGGCAATATCTTTAAGAACACTACCTAAATTTTGTAAATTTGATTTTAGTGATGAAGGCACTTCTATGCATTTATTTCCATGGGGTACATTATTAATTTATTTGTAGACAATTTATTTTGCATCCCACCATCTGAATCTTTTTGGATTGTTGTTAGGTACCATCTAATCTGCTTCGACCCTTAGTTATCTTAGACACAACAGTACAAAACACTGCCTCTTCAACCTCTCTCCTACTTGTTCCTATTATTTGAGCCCATTTTTGCAGCCACCTTGTCAATCCATCTCCTTGATGGCCTTTCTCACTTCCACTGACCTATTTAGCAAGGATAATGTCCTTCTGCAGGGAATGATATCTCCTGACAACAAGCTAAGGAATGTAAGACAAAGTGTGGCCCTTCTTGTTTCTCAGGAGCAGATAGGTTTGTCCTTTTGGCAGCTCATGGTCCTTTTAGTATTCTTTGCCATCACCACAATTCAAATGCATAGATTCCTCTTTGGTCTTCAGGGAAAATAACCAAATATGTATCATTACGTGTATCATCAGAAATCATGGATAGGCATGCAAAGAATGGGAATTTCAAAACACTTTATTGTGCGTAGGTGGAATTTGCACTTGGATAAAAAGGCAATCATCTGGACAGAAAATTGGGAATACTGCATTGTTTAAAGTCAGGAAATGTGTGTGTCAGAGATGTATCCTCTCACCATACTTATTCAATCTGTACACTTAGCAAATAATCAAGAGAAGCTGGATTATATGAAAAAGAATGAAGCATCTGGATTGCGAAAGGTTTATTAACAACCTGTGATATTCACATATTGCAACTTAGCTTGTTGAAAGTAACAAGTGATTAAAAATACATTTTATTGGGGACTTCTACAACTCGGTCTTTCGACTCGGAGGAGGGTTCGGTGCAACTTTCTTAGGTCGTCCCGCTTCTGGGTTCATCCGACACCAGCCTCGTCCACCATGCCGCCCCAGTTTGACCCCAATGAAATCAAAGTTCTGCACTTGAGGTGCTCTGGTGAGGAAGTCGGTGCCACGTCCGCGCTTGCCCCCAAGATAGGCCTGCTGGATTTGTCTACAAAGAAGGTTGGAGATGACATTGCCAAGGCAACTGGTGATTAGTAGGAGTTAAGGATTGTTGTGAAATTGACCATTCAGAACAGACGAGCCCAGATTGAAGCAGTACCTTCTGCCTCTACCCTCATCATCAAAGCCCTCAAGGAGCCACCCAGGGATAGAAAGAAGCAGAAAAATATTAAGCATTGAAGAAATATCACTTTTGATGACATTGTCGACATTGCCCATCAGATGCGGCACCAATCTTTGGCCAGAGAACTCTCTGGAACTATTAAAGAGATCGTGGGGACTCACCAGTCTGTGGGCTGCAATGTTGATGGGCGCTACCCTCATGACATCATAGATGACATAAACAGTGGTGCATTGGAATGCCCAGCAAATTAAGAACTACAAAAGAAAAACAATACTCATTTAATAAAAAGAAAAATGAAACTGATGATGTCAACAAATGTACAAATGTGCGTGACACAATGGAAGGATGTAAGGAGTATTTTTAACTTAGAGTTCTTTTATTATGTCCTTTCAGTTATATCTCAATAGAATCCAGCATAGTGTTTTTCCCAAGATAAAGTTGACCATTCAGTCATTTATTTGCTCATCCAACCAAAATGTATTGAATTATCTGTCTTGTTAGCAATATTTAAAGGATCAAAATATTGCTTTAAACAATCCATATGAGATTTCTGCACCGCTAATTACATTAATGTATGCATTGATGTCTAAGTAGATAATAATAATAATAATATAAGGAATGGATTGTGGAACTGTTTAGAACAGCTTCCTTCAGTTTTGGATTTGAACCAATAGAGATGCAAATTCTGCATCTACCTTCCATGAGCTGTGTGATGTTGGAAATGTCCTTAGAATGTTCACATACATATTAAGTGATAATACTTATCTCAAACAATTACTTAGAAAATTAGCAAGCATGTAATTTTTGGCATAAATTTGTTACTTTAGAATTTTGCTATCACCTTTCATTTCTAGAATGTTCTAATATTTTTCAGTTGTTAAGGATATGTGAAGAGTAACAATTTGTCACCTTCCTAAATTATAAATATATTGTTTTCATCGGGAGTGCAAATTTAATTAAATCAAATTAGCAACATTACAAATGAATATTTATCTACTTAAGAAAAAGTAAACTAAATTTTAATTTTGTACTGTAAATCCCTATACATGCTTTATTCATCTGTATATTTGTTACTATCATTCTTGGAAATAATACAAAAGAAATACACTAAGTATTTTATTTTTGTTGTTATGTCAACCCCTACGTGGATAGATAGCATCCAACCACTTCAAAGAATACATCAACCACAGCAACTTCTTTATAGTCAGAGTAAGAGTTACTGTCAAAGTGTTAGTCTGGGTAGCCTAGAGAAACAAAATTCATAGAAACTCATTTGTGTATAAAAAATAACTTTATATAAATGAGCAATTATATATTTAGAAAACATCCCAGCCCAGTCCAAATCAAGTCCATAACTCTGATATTAGCCCATAAGTCTGATACCAATCTACAAATTCTTCTCCAGCCTCACAAAGCACATGCAATGTTGCTGAATGCAGGAAGCTCACAGGTCAGTGAGTGGAAAGTCTTGGGAATCCTGTAGTGGTGGAAGCATCTCAGCACGGGCAGGACTTTCCTTCCTGTGGCTCCTGCAGCGACCAGGGCTCTGCCTGCATCAGCATCGCTCCATGTGGCTTGTCTCCCAAGGAGTTAGTGAGTTTCCTCTTTCTAGCAAGCTATTTATCTCCTTAGTGAATCTGAATGAGGAGATCAAGCTGTGGCCTGCTTGACAGGCTTGACTCCACCCTTTTAGCCTGGATACTCTCAAATTGACAATAAATTATGTAACTATCAGTCAGTTATTCACAAAAAACACATTTTATCTTTCTTTTGGAAAACATATTTTCCCCTCCTTTGTTACATTTTCTAGCCTCATTTGCAGTAATGCATGGCCCCGTTTGTCTGAGATGCCTGGAGACACAAATCCTGACACACCCCTAAGTGTGTAAGAGAGAACTTCTAAGAAAGCACTTATAGATTGAGAAAAGACCCCAGCCCAGTCCAGATCAAGTCTGTTAGAAGCCCCTATGTCTGTCACTAGAAAACACGTTCTTCAGACTCATGCAGCACATCCAATGATGCAAACTACAGGAAAATCACAGCGGGTGAAGTGTCTTCTTGATCCAGTGGCGGTGGAAGCATCTCCACATTGGGGTGCATTCCACATGGTCCCTTCAGCCCTCTGAGAGTGGCTCCTCAACAGGAAGGCAAATCAGAGGGAAAGAGACTCCCTGCGGGTCTCAGCAAGTTTCAGCATGGCTTATCAACAGGAAAATGAAGACAAATAGGATGCTCTCAGAATCCTCATGAGAAGACCTGACCCAGAAAGAGGTATCATCAGGCAGTGACCATATTGACAGGCTAGACTCTGCCCCTTCACTCTTATGCCTACAAGTTGACAGGAGATTATGTATCTACAATATATGACCATAATTATGCTCTTTCCAATGGGCAAATCTGCATGAGATTTCTATCCTGGAGCCACAGGACAGTCAAAGTTCTTTCACCAGCTGGAATCTGCAGCCTGCATGGCCCAGCAGACAACAATACTCTCATCACGAATGAAGGAGAAAAACAAGTTACTTAAGTTCAAATTAAAAAAAAATCTATTAAAGATCTGCTATATTCCAAGTAATGCACTGGGTTCTTGAAACAGATCAATACACAAAGCAGATGATGACCCCTTCCCTTGTGTGGCATTTATTAAAATGGGGAATAGAGACAGTAAACCAAATGGGTAAGAAAGTATAGGTCACAAGTATGGTATGCAAAGAAAGGTGGTATAGATAGGTAACAAAGTAAAATCAGGTAGAAGAAATGAGTCTTCTTGGAGTTGTATCTAATCTTTGTGACAGAATCAAAGTAGACATCAGACATTAAACAAAGCTGATATGCATTGACTGAAGTTCCTCCCCATTTGCAGGCAATACTAAGATTTTTTTTTTTGTACAGTAAATGCACTTCACAGCCTAGAGTTCATTGCCCTTGATTCTTACTTTTCCTCTGGATTTTCCTGCAAGGAAATTTCTTTAGATAAATCTTCCATATTTTCATAATACTTTTGCATATACTAATTAAATTTTCTTTGCATGTAAGTATTGGTCATCTATCTATCATCTATCATCTATCAATTGTAATGTCCATGGTGAGGTCCTGGTTTATGTAAATGATGGACGCTGGACTACTAGCCTAAAGGTGGGAAGTTCAAACTCATTCAATAACACCACAGGGTAAAGGATGGAGACCTTCTCATATTCTTTGGTGAAAATGACAGCCAATGGAACAATATGGAGCAACTATTCTCTGTACATGGGTCACCATAAAAATTGTCATCAAGTTGATAGCAAGGAGTTAAGTTTGGTTTTAATGCTCATGAGTACTAGCTAAAGGTCAGTGTTTTTTGCTTTTTGCTTTTGTTTTGTTTTGTTTCAACAGACTGTAACCTCCTTAAGGTCAAGGGGTGCTGTCATCCTGTTGGCAATTTTAGCCTAAACACACAAAACCGAGCAGTTCATAGAGGAGAAGTTCAACAAATATATATGGAGTAGGTGACTGAGTGAGTAGTGCAGTGGCTAGAAAGTATTTTCATGTCATTTTCCCCAGATTTCTGTGCTAATTGAGCTCATTTTAACTCTTTTTTAAAGTCAAAATATAAAATACAAGTACAACAATCAAATCAATACTTAATAAATAGCTACAATTCGCCAACAATTTTATGTGTTAAGGAAGATACAAAAGTGAATAAGATATCATTCTTTTTATACAACAGCACTGACTCGGTTATGTTGAAGCCTTGAATGAATACACACCAGAAAGCATATTCTATTTTATTCCAGTGTCAACATAGTAAATTTATGATCAATGTATCTCAATTTATATTGGAGGTTTATTTTTCTCATTTTTAAGAACTGTTCTGTTTCAATCAGGCCTCAGAAACTGGGATATAATGTTCCACTTTGATTTGATTTTAAATAAGGACACTGAGTGGCTAAAGAGTTAAACACATTACTGCTACACTGAAGAATGGAGATTCAAACCTACCAGAAGCTCCGCAGACCTCAGCTTTTAAAACTCTGTTGAACCAGGGCTGAGCCCCGGTGGCGTAAGTGGCTGAGTGTGGGACTGCAGCCCGGGAGGGTTGGTGGTTCAAATCCAGAGGCGGCTCTCAGGAGCAGAGCTGAGTAGCTCCCACCACCACCAGAGGGCATTGATGCCCCCCCCCCAAAAAAAACCCACTGTTGAACACAGTTCTATTCTGCATGCATGAGATTACAATTTGGAATCAACTTGATAACTAAAAACAGCATAGGTATATAAGTAGAACACAATAAAGCTGGATTTACAAAGCAGAACAAGCACTAATCAAAATCAATGGTCTGCTTCCAGAAATGTTCATGCTAAATGATTACTTTTAACATCTGTACAGCAGTCATGTTAGACTAAATTTGCTTCAAGGATTCTCATAAGCTTTGCCTTCAATGATTCTTAGTTGACAACACACAGAAAATTTTATTTTGCCATGATCCTATATTGCTTACAGAAGGGTTTGGTTCCATATTTGAGGATAAATTATATCATTTTTAAGTTGATTTTGAGATTCTTTGATAAATAAGGGTTGACGCAATTTGCAACCATAATTGGAATATTTTTATGCATATATCAGAAAGATTCACTGGATGAAACCAAGCTTTCTTTTTTGTATTTAAATTTGGCAGCTCCTTTATTTGCAGATGGACATAAGATCAATTACTAAATTACTTTCCTTGATTTTATAGAATGTTTACTCAATGTTTAAAACTTTGGTCTCATTAAATTTCATAATCATTCCTGTGATGCTGATCAAAACAAAATCCTCAATGGAAGATGAATTAAAATTAAATAGCTTAATAGTGTTTCATTTTAAAAGTATTTTTTGACATGGAATGCTCTAACCTTATTCACAGTAAAGACAGTTGTTGCATATCATACTTTTTATTTGGTTTTCTTGCTGGTTTTGATTTGTTTTTAATAGTGCTCCTTATTTTAGTCTTGCCACTGTTTATCACCCACCTTTTGGTCTAGATACTTTGCTGTGCATCTTACATCTGTTTTGCAGTATGTTGCTTTGGTGATAAATTCTAATTTCTATTTTATTTGTTTTTCCAGGATATTTATTCTATTTGTGCTCACTGTCTTCCTGGCTAGGATGGTGATTGCTATACAGTAGTTGACTTTTAAAAGAAATAGAAGTGCTCAAGCAGCTAATACAGGAAGATGTATCACCAGCCTGAATAATTGTGACAACCATAGACGGTATCAGTGCCTGTTTGTTTGCACACTACCCTCCTGCATTAAGAAAGCCGTCCCAGCTGTCTTGGACTCTGGAGTCACCCATTTCATCACTTGACACTGCAGCAGATGTTATGGATTGATAACAGACTTCACTTCATTCACTCCACATCTAAGATTACCTCTGGAAAAAAAAATCTAATACATTATAGCCCTCCCAGACATTTGTTAAAAAGAAAAAAAAATCAGCAATTTAGTTCCCTTTTTAGCATCTAATGGTGCCCCTCCCTCTTTTTCACTCACACACAATTCTAAAACGGCCATTTAACACATTTGCTGCGTGTTTTTCAGTCAGCAAGAGAATTGGTGAAAGCAAGGCTGTAATGATTTAATTGAATTAGGAGCAGATCAGATTTAGTTCTGATGACTTCTATCTCCACTCTATCGGGAAGAGACACTTGCCTTTAATGATCGAGAGAGGTGTTGCTCTCTGAGGTTGGTTAGAAATAAGTGCTTCTTCTTTTTTCATGAAAAACTGAAAAAGAACAATTCAGTCTGGTATTTAAAAGAGGTATACAATTGATATTAAGTAGAACAGATTTCCGAGGTAAGCAGCATATTCCCCTTTTTAACTTTGAAAATTCAAGGATTCCTGCAAACTTATCTCAAATGAGATTGGCCATTGTTTAAAGATCTGACATTTTTCTATGGAAAAATATGGATGAAGTGAATAAAAATGTATAATAGGGGATAGCCTTCTGTATAGGGAGAGTGTGATTTTATTTTTCATGTTGTAGAATAGCAGAATAGCATGCAGTTTAAGTGCATGTAAAGTTAAATGAGGCAAGAGGTGCCTTATGAACCAAGAATGGTGCCTCTACGTTTGAACTGACCTGCAGAAACTTTTAAGTTTGTGGCCTAAATTCAGAGAGTTTCTTTTCTTTTTTCTTTTTACACATTTATTTCTAGTGAAAATTTAGTGTTGCAGGAGCAACTTGTAAGCTGGCAGTCCAGCTTTATCCACACACACCCATCAGAAGCCAGGTCAGTGGATCCTATGAGAGTGGAGGGACTCCCAGTGTGAGCCCCAGAAAAGCAAAGGAAGGGTAAGGAGACTGTGAACCCATGACAAGCAAGCTCCCACTGGAATGATTGTACGATGACATCTTTCAAGTTTGTGGTGATTTAACACTCACAGAACCCTTTTGAGCATCTTTTAAACTTCTCTTCTCCCATGCTCTAGAATGGTGAAGACGAGATGGACAAGCACTATCCCGCGGCCATTGACACTGACACGGCAGGACAAAGTAAGATCACAATGTAGAATTTTTTGGACTGTAATTCTTTACTAGAGAGCTTAAATATTTTTTCCCCATGGAGTGACTCTCAAGACCATTGAGTTAATGCTGACTCAAAGCAACTCGTTGTGGCTTTCCAAGACTGTAACTGTTGCCTGGAGTGGAAAGCCCAGTCTTCCTCTTGTAGAGCCACTGATGGTTTTGAACTGTCAACCCTGAGGATCACAGCCCACTTCTAATCAATGCATCTGAGGACTCCTCCACTCTGGATCCACTGGTGGCTTTTAACTACCCATCTTATAGTTGGCTCCTGTTTAACAAGAGGTAAATTAGTCTCACGGGTGTTAGAAGACACGTCAAAGGTCAAATAGACATCAAAACCAAACCAATTCACTGCTATCCAGTTATTTCTGACCCAGAGTGACCCTGTAAGACAGGATAGAACAGCCTGTATGGCTTTCTGAGGCTTTAAATCTTTAGAGAAGGACAAAGCTGATTTTTCTCCTGAGGAATACCTGGTTGGATTAAACAAGGAGCTTATGGCTAGTGGTCCAAAGTGCAACGTATGACATTACCAGGACTCTTGTGGCGAATACAAGTTTCAGATTTGGTCTTAGAGTACCAAAGCTAGCATTTCTTGTATTATTTATATAAACTGAAAATAAAAACAGTGAAAAATTTCTCTTTAACCTCCGTGCATTTCCTGTTCTACTGAGTCTGGAATGAAGAACAAGAGAACAATTTCTTTGGCAGTTTTGATTTTCCTCACTTTCTTTTACCCTTCTCTCAGTGAACTTTGGGGTTGCCACAGTTCAAGGACCAGGACAGAAAACAGAGACAAGGTCCCATCACTAAGCTCAATGAGGGGTTACAATGTTTTTCGTGCACCTCATCAATTGAAGAGACAGTGTAAAGGAATTCAATGTTAGCTGTTGAGTTTTGAGTCTGCACCACCCATTAGAGGGAAATTTGACCTTGGAGTCTGGAAAAGTTCAGAAACCATGATTCCCTGCCCCGCCTCTGTCCCTTCCTCCCTCCAACATTGCATTTCGACCATTGCAATAGAACTTTGTGCTGATTGTGGTGGAGGAGAAATCATAACTATCAAGCTTCAAGCCCCTGCCTTCCTTCAAAGCACATTGTTTTAATTGTGAAATACATAGTCTAGCACTCCTAGGAGCATCATATAAGTTTAAATGCTGCTCTGGGGAAGAGATGGTCCCAATGTCAAAGATCAGGGACTCAACCAACTGAAATCAAAGGGTTCCAAACAGATTTCTTTGGAGGTGAATGCGGGGCAAAGGAAGTAAAGACACAGGGAAGCTAATGGTTGTCTTAGGAACCAAGCTTATTGCCATCAAGTCGATTCTAACTCATAGCAGCATTATAGAACAGGGTAGAATTGCCCTTATGGGTTGCTGAGACTGTAACTCTCTATGGGTATAGAAAGACTTGTCTTTCTCCCACTTCTTAGAAATAGTTTAGGTAAAATACAAGATGCAAAATTTGTTTCTACTCTGGCTCACAAAAAGCTCAAAAGAGCCATACAGAATTCTAAGTCTGCAATCAAACCACCTGTGCTCAGCACAATCTCTAGGTTCAGTAAAGAACTGCCATGACACCTGGGAAAGTAGGTGTTAGTCCAGGTGCAATAGAGAAACAAATTCATAGACACTCCCATGTGTATAAGAAAGAGCTTTAGATACAGGAGCAAGTGAATATTGAAAGAAAACATCTCAGCCCAGTTCAGATCAAATCCCTGAGTCCCTATGTCCAGTACCAGTCTATAAGTTCCTCTTCACACTCACAAAACACATACGATGACACTGATTGCAGAAAGATCACAGGAGAGTGGGTGGAAAGTCTTATGGATCCAATAGTTGTAGAAGAATCTTCATGCTGGCATGGGGCTCCTTCAGCTCTAGGAATCTGCCTGCAACAGTACAGCTTCATCAGGCTCCTTGTAATATCTTGCAGGAAGTGAGTCTGTCCCACCTCAAGCCAGCTATTGATCCCCTTAGTACTTCCAAATGAGGTAATCAAGCAATGACCTGATCAAAAGACTAACGCCCACCCTTCACTCTTAATATTCTCAAACTGACAACAGATTATGTAAATACCACACAGTCTAAGGCAGAGTTATTAGCAAAAGCCAACAATATGGGAAATTAGTGCCTAGTAACCCTTCCAGGCATACATTCTCAGGATGAGTCCCATTTGAGCCAGCCAGGTTTATTCTGAATCACAGAAGCTGGTGGGCTGAGGGAAATTAAGAATGGTCAATAATGTGACAGACATCGCATTGATTTAAAATTTGGACTCCTACAAATATACAAAGACCTCTCAAACTCTGGCATTGCAAGTCACAATATAGTTATCCCCATATTTCCCCTGCTAGCCTGTACCATACACTTTTATATTTTGATCTATTTGAAATAAGGATGTGTAAGAAAAGAGAAATAAGGATGCATAACATTTTAATTGAAAGTGTTTTCATATATATATAAGTTATATATAAAATAAAAGTGTATCCAGCCATCCAGCTTATCTAAAATCTGCTCATATTATTCTCAGGTGCCTGCTAAGAAGTAAATAAGCAAAGTGTGGTGAGTTCTCCAGAGTCAAACAAAAATTTAGAATCTCTGTGACAGCAGGACAAAAAGGGAGTGTCAAGAAAACTTGGAGATGAAGATCAAGTAAAAATGAAAGTGACTCTGTTGAAAGAATAATACATTGTTTGCCTGGTTGGGAGTCTGATAAATTATCTTCAATTTTGTAATTTGCACCTGTCAGGTTAAAATATTAAATTATGTGTTTTATTTAAATTTCTATTAAAAATACCAAAGGATGGAAGCAAAAGAAATCGGTGTACAAAACTAGGTAGTAAACTCAGCATTCTAATGTTTATAGGGGAATGTGTAATCTACTGAAAGGTGTGGAAGAATGTTCCAGAAGTGTACTAGACACATTCAGTTTGAATATAGACTGGAAGATTACAGTTGTAAAAGATACCTTGAATGTAAACAATTCCAACAGGATTTCAACTGCATTTTTTTATTTTAAATTTTTCTGTGTTTCTGAAAATCCTCTTACCTTGAAAAATGTTAAAAACTGAAAGATTTAATAAGAACTGGCCACACTCCTTTGATAAAATGAATAAATGCTCTTCATTTACTTATTCAATACTTTTGAATTGTCAGGTTGACATATACCTGTATGAAAAATGGCAATGGTAGCAATAACATAAAGCTGCTCATTAGCTCTAGGTCTTTGACCAGCTCAGTATAAAATCTATCCAAAGATAAAACTATTGCCATTAAGCAGAGTGCATGTTAACGTAGAGATGAAGTACATGGAGAGTTGGCATTCATCCAATGTCAGATCTGGAATGACCTGGGATGAAATTGAAATTAGTCTCTGAGATGACATGAGAGAAACGTAAAGATGTTTTCATTTGGTGTCACAAAACCTAGAGTAATTTGTAGTGTCATGAAAACCTAGAATAAAGCTGGCATCTTCAAACAGAAGACTTGGGCTTAAAATAAAATAGCTGTTCTAATACTGTTGATCTAATTTTATATGCTATCTTAGCATCTTCAAATGTTAGCTCTAGAACTGACTTAACCATATACCTTAAATGATGTATTTTTGTTAGTGTTCTGTTTTCTTTTGTTTGTTGTGAATTTGTGATTATGCTAAAAGAAGTACTAGTCAAAGTCTCCCTGAATGTCCTTCCTAAAATGGTTATCAAATATGTTTTATATCATGTCCACAAAATAATTTTGCCTTCAATCATTAATGTGCTTTTTAAAAATATTAACCTCTTATTCACTGCTTATTATTTGGATGGCTTACCTTTACCTTTCAAAAGACTTCACACTCAATTTAACCCAGTAGAGTGACAAACATCAACCCCTATGTTAACACACACCACTGTTTTTACATAGGTACAATTAATCCCCTTGGACCTTACCGAAAATTTAAGTTTGCCATGTTCTAATACAGTAAATTCTTGTTCGGTCCAAAAGCATAGAACTCGTGGACTTTGGTTCAACTTCCTTACCTTCAGCGTACTGAATGAATGGTGCTTTACAACTACCATCTACTTAACTATTGTAGTGCCTTCCTTGTTACATTATGGCATCTTGGTGATTGTGAAAGTGATGCCCCAGAGGGATGGCTGTTAATGTTCTCTAGCACAAAATAACAATGATGCCCTCATAGTGAGACAGAGACAGATATAAACCATAGATTCATGAAGGATTGGGGGCTTGCTCTTAATTCTAGCCCTACACTAAAAGCAAGTAATTCTTATGACATGCCCCTACTTGCTGCTCGCTGTGGTAGTTAGGTTATTTGGTACCCACATGGCTCCCATAGGATTATGTGGGTGGAGGTTAGTCAGGTCCCAGTTTGGTTGGAGGACAACAGAGATAAATGGCTTCCTGGAGGCTGATCTCTTTTTCTCTTTTCTTCTTCTTCTTCTTCTTCTTCTTCTTCTTCTTCTTCTTCTTCTTCTTCTTCTTCTTCTTCTTCTTCTCTCTCTCTCTCTCTCTCTCTCTCTCTCTCTCTCTCTCTCTCTCTCTCCTTCATCTTCCTGTTCCTAAGACACATTGAGCCAAACTGAGACCTATTTGAGCCCTGAAGATGCTTCCATTCCTACTGGATCCACAAGATTTTCACACACTCACCTGTGTGAGTGTCTACGAATTTGTTTCTCTAGTTAACATATCCTAATACACTCAGATATTGTCCCGAATCCTGATTGCTAAGGAGTTTTAAAAAGGGGGAGGTAGTGGCAGAGGGGAAAATGCACATAGATTAAGCCTCTGAAGAATCCCCTCTGACCATAGACTGCATAGATGTGAACAGCCTTGCTATGATGCAGGAAGTTTTGGAAAGTGGATTATTGCAGAAACAATTGGGTTAAATTTTAGCACTCTACCATTTGATCTCCTTTATGATCCTTTAAATATGTTCTAATTTTTAACATTCTGTGCTTTTTTCCGTTGAGATTTTGATCTGCTTTACTTCTCTATTGTTGTTAACTTTTGGACTTTGCGTACATAGTTCCAGATCTGTTAGCTGACCTTTATGAATCTCTCCCCCCCAGTCCTGGGGGAGTTCAAGGGGCTGCCCCTCCCTAACCCAAAGTCTATTTCAGGGGGTCTTTAGGGCTTTGTGGATTGACTTTGCTCCAATTGCTGATCTGCTGTCCTTCTTTCTTGGTTTGTCCAGCTGTGGGGGGTTCAGGCCACATTAACTCCACACAGTGTGCCCCCATGTTTGTCCTCTGTTGCCCTATACTCCAGTTAGGGGACAATCTGTCCTGAATTGGTGGAGTTTCTACAGTCCTCTCTGTCCCTTAACCCTTCCATAAAGGGACATCATCCTCTGGGTTTAGGGTGTCAGTATGGGGTCTAGGCCATCTGTCCCTTTATCTGTTTCCTTCTTGGTTTGCCTCTGTGATGAAAGCATAAAACCATGAACCATACATTTCCTAATGTAAACTGCGCATCCTTCCCTTGTTCAATTTCATCACTTGCCTCTTGATGCATGTGCATGAGCACAATGAAGTGCTCTGGAAGTCCCGTAATTAACAATATGGTCCTTAATTGGCAGTGATTCAAACAATCAAATGCCTTACAAAATCCACTAAAAAAATAGACACCTTTCTGATACTGTCATGCTATCTGTGGTGCCACATCCTCTTTGGAATTGAGCTTCAATTTCTGACGGCCTGGGATTCCCTCTAAATATTTATTCCCCTAATGAAACCATGCTTATTACTCAAGATATGAACTTTCTCATTTACAAAAAAGGAACATATTTTAAAGGGTGTAATGAAATCCTATAATTTACAGATTCAGAAAAGAATATACATTATTGGGCTGAGCCCCGGTGGCATAGTGGTTGTGCGGGGGACTGCGGCCCACTGGGATGAAGGTTCAATTCCAGCAGTGGGGCTGGGCCTCCTACTCCCACCACCGGAGAGCAGTGATGCCCCCCCCCAAAAAAAAAAAGAATATACATTATTTGATGTCCCCTACCTTGTCTAGATGCTCCTGAACTTGAAACATCTCTTCATAATTTATTTCCACTATGCTGTGATCCACAAATTGCTAGTGGCATAAAAACCCACAGGAAGTCCTTAAAATTTTAAATGAAATGTTTGCTAAATAATATAATGGGCCTTGATTTCATTTTATACCAAAGAAAATGTTATTTTATCTTAAAATTCTCTTTTATTTTATTTGGGCAGTGGTCTATTCCTTCTGCTACATTTGCATAAATACTTCAGCTGAAGTGGAAGAAGACATCGAATTGTTCTGAAAAAAGGTCATTTGACTTCAACACAACTGACTTCCATTGAGCAGATTTTGACTCAGAGCAACCCTTTACATTAGGATAAAACATTCTTCTGGGTTTGGGGAATTATAAATCTTGATAAAAGTAGATAGCCTTACATTTCTCCCCAGCATTGGCTGCTGGTTTTGAATTGCAGAACTCATGGCTAACAACACAGTACAAAGCCACCAGGGCTCTTTATTTGACTTCAAGGGAAAAAGCAGAGCAAAACAAAAGCAATCTCACTGTCATAGGATCAAGGCTGACTCACAGGGACGTGGGTTTCTGAGATTGTAACTCTCTACGAGGCAAGCACGCCCAGTCTTTCTCCAGTGGAGCAGTGGCACACTGCCAACCATGAAGATTGCATGTAGTGTAGCCGCTATACCACCACACCAGTGTTCTTGATTATTTGACTTCGAGAAGCCTCTCATACCAAGCTCTGTTTTCTTTACCACTTTGATCTTCCTATTTTATGGTCTTGGATCTTTGAGGAGGAGAATTTTACAAACGAGATGCATACAACGTTTTCTCATTAAAACAGCTGCCAAAACAACCCCAAACTCATGCCCACTGGGTCCATTCTCATTCAGAGCGACCCTATGGGCAGACTAGGACTGCCCCTATGAGTTTCTGAGATGGGAACTCTTAAGGGATATAAGAAATCTCATTTTCTCGCAGAGTTGCTTTCTGGTTTTGAACTACTAGCCTAGCAATTAGCAGCCCAATGCCATTGGGTCTTCTATAATAATCACAAGAAATATCAAATGTATTAGTTGGGTATTTTTTCCTTCTAAAAACCATTGCTCAATATAATCACCATAACCATTCAAAGGACAATGACAACGGAGACCATCAGAGTACTTGCAGATTTGACAGATCTCTTGTCCTGCAATCTTGACTAAGAAGCCCTGGTGGCAAAGTGGTTATGCTTTCAATTGCAATCCTTCCAGGCCTGAAGTTTGAAACCACCAGCCTCCCTGCAGCAGAAAGACTAACTGTTGTATGTCTTCAAGCAATTAGAGTATAGGAAACTCACAGAGTCAAGAATAGCAGGAGCTAGCCTCCACTTGATGGCAGGAAGGTTGGCTTGCTTTGTAATCTTGAATGAGGAGCAGTAGGAGGATGAAAGTATGGTTGAAACCCATTTAAGTAGCAAGAACCCCAACTCACAGCAACTCGACGTGTACTCCGTAGTTAAACTGTGCTCAAGGAGGTCTAAACATTATTGCCATAGTCTTAGAATTTATTTTCTTTGTAAGCTTGCAAGGTACTTGTTGCTTTGCTAACTTAAAGATAAGTAATCTTCAGTGTGCTTTGACTGAAGTATTATGAGTAATTCAGTTTTCTTCTCCTGAAATCTAATCTCCCAAATAAATAAATAAAAGCTAATTTAAAATAGTACATATATTGGCAAATGCAAATAAATAACACATAGCATAACAGAAATTATTTGAGGCCTCACTATGCAGAAATCATGCACAAAATCTTTTAACAGGACCGGTAAGATCATCAGCTATAAGTAAAACTACCACTGTAAAGAGTACTAGTAGGATTACCAGCTATAACAAAAAGTCACCAAGCAATTGCATCTTAAACTTTCTTACAAACAAGAAAGTAAAGGAAAATACATTAGAAAAAAAATCTAAGAACTAAAATGTAAGCAGTTATTTCTTGTGATTATCAGAAAGAAATTGTAAAATTACTTAAAATTTTTACATGCTTTTAAATGCTCCCAAGTATCTCTGACCTGGAGGAAATCACAAACCCACAAAATATATTTTAAGAGAAAGTAATGGAAAGGAAAACATTTCATACTAATCTTGGGAACAAACAGAAGTATGAAAACAAACAAAAATCTGTGTCAACTGTGTTACAGGGGAAATCAGCGCCAACTCAGGTTAAGGTCGGGTTTACTCAAAAGTCTGCTGCATGGGATTGCTGAAGGAGGAGGGCCAGAAGAAAAGGTTATGAAGAAGGGTTTTATGAATACACAATTTCTTTTAGCCATACTCAGAGGGTTTTTTTAGAAAAGCTCAAAGGAAGAAATAGGAGAACTATTTGAGAAGGAGAACTTAGAAGACTCGGGCCTTCCTTGAAAATGGGGGTGAGATGACAGGTTGCAACAGAATGTTGAGAATCTGGAATTCTTGTTACTACAGAAAAATAGGTCGTCTGCTTTATCTTGTTAAATCTTTGTGCATCTGCTGACTGTTTTTTCAAAATCTGTGGAGCCTGACCACTGACTAGGATAATATTCACCTTCCTCTCTGTGTCTAATGAACAGCTGGGGCTGGGCAGGGGCCATAAAAACTCAGGACACACTGCATCATGGTAGGAAGGGAGGGCTTCTGTTGTGTTCCTGAAGCTATCCCTGGGCTCCACTGCTGAACACCGCTGTGGGAGGATGCTCCAAAAAGAAGCTCCACATGGACTATTTCCATCTGCAGCAGTTTCTTTCTCAGTACAACTGCTGTGGGGCTGCATTGTGGTGCCTGATAAAAGGTTGGTGTTGGAACAAAAAAATAATGTGTTTTTTCCCTCCCATGTAATATGTAATAAAACTATTCTAAGAAGTCTCAATGAACTCTCTCAATTGAGAAAAATACAGACAATTTTCATTGTAAGTGAATGTCTCCAATTCATTCCTTTTCTATGGAAGGAAGACATGCAACAGTAACTTACTGCAGGCCACATTTCATGAGATACGATCTATTCCATTATTCTTGTGTATGTTTCATATGAAAAATGTTATGAAGTTTTTCCCCCTCACAAAAAATACATATTCCCTTATCTCATTAAGTTCCTATCTCACACAACACCCATTCCCCTGCTGTCACCAGCCCCCCCCTCTGCTTTCCCACCAGGTTTTTCATAGACTGTATTGCTATTTCAAAAGTATCAAAGAAATTCATGTATTGCGTTCACATAGTCAGCCCATTATTTAATTTAAAAGCTCACACAAATGTAGATGAAATTCTGAGAATGGATTAAGTCTGAATTTGGTTGACTATGCCTGGTGAGATTTAGCATTATCTACGAAGTGATGTGATTTAACATTTTTGTTATATATAGAAACGCAATCTTTGCTCCTGTAGGATACACGATTGAGCCTAGAGATGACCTGATCCTGGTTAGAGATGATTATTTTTAGTGCCTATTTATATATTTGGTGCCACATACCCAAGTAAAAAAGATCAATTTGCTAATCCTGTGAATAGCATTTTAACTATTACATTTGAAATGTTTGTGTATGTTTGAGCTTTTATTTTCTTAGTAATAAAATGATTGAATACTTATTTTTAAAAATTGAAACGTTCTACAAATGTCAATAAAATAGATGGAATTTTTAAAATTTCTATTCCCCTTTTCCAGTCATTTTATTCCTTTATTGTTACTGTCAATGATTAGCATTTATTCTTCCTAATCTCTGTTATGCGAACATATATACACATGAATGAATATTTATGTATTATCAATGCAATTAAATTTCTTATATATGCAGGTACATATATGTCACATACATACATATATAATTAAATTGCAAATGTACATATACATATAAATGAATGAATATTCATGAATCATCTATGTAATTAAATTTCATATCACTATCACTCACTGCCTTTGAGTGCGTCCTACTTCATTGTGACAGAGTAGCATTTCCTATAGAACACCCCTATGAGATTTCAAGACTACAAAATCTTAACAGAAATAGAAAGTCTATCTGTCTTCCAAGGAGCAACCTGTGGTTTCGAACTGCTGATTTAGCAGCCCAACAAGTAGCCACTATGTCCCCAGGGCTCCTATCATTGCCTGTATATCTTCACTACTATTTTAAGAGGCTATATGATTTCATTTTCTTCTGAAAATGCTGTGATAAGCATCGTTGTATATAAATGTTTTTGCTGGTAGGTTAAAAAAATGATCAAGTGTGATTTTTGAAATTTTGATAAAATAAGTAAAAATTGGGATCAATATATATATATTCCATGATTTGTTCTAAATGATCCCTGGTAGCGCAGCGGGTTAAGCAGAGGTCTGCAGTCCAAAAATGTTGACAGTTAGAACCTACCAGCATCTCTGACAGTGGAGTCCGCTTCTGTAGCAAGTACAGAGTCAGCGGTCCTCTGAAGCCATTTGACTCTGTCCTGCTGGCTTGCTAGGAGTTAGAATTTCCTTAGTGGCAGTGAGTTGGATTTGGTTTGGGTGTACCGACTATAATAGCGTTATTCCGTGAGCAAAATAAAATTCTATGCTCTATAATTTGCTTAGGGGCCTTATGTGACATGAGTAGTTCTTTTAGCTAACAAGAATTCTCAGTATCTTGAGCTGTTATTGACATGAAAACAGTAAAGTTCTCCAAGACCCACCCAAATTAGTCAGAAGCAAATCTCTGACAGAATCCAGGTGGCCCACATTTAAGGGTATTCCCTTTCAAATTTTGTGTCTGAAAGCAAAGAAATCGTTTTATGAACATTGAAGTGGCTGAAACGTCTTTCTCTTAGAGAAATTAGACAGGGAAGAGAAGCTAGTCAATAGGGACTGTGTCCTTGATTAGTGGACCAGATTTTGTGACAAGCTGCATTCTAATCAATCCCCATCAACCTCGGCATTTCCCTTGTCAATTGATGTTCTCATATTTTCCCGACTCTATCTGTACACCATATATTTCTTTAAGTTAGTTCATAACTCATTCCATTCCCCTCTAGCTCAATCTAAAAGATAAATTGCACTCACACGTTCACATATCCTGGGAAGCAATTACACTCAAGGTCAAGATCAAGGGAAATCACTTACATTCCCCTCCTCTCTATCACAAGCTTCATAAGTGAATCTCATGGATTGTTTTATTCTATTTGATTAGAGTTTTCTAAAGTTTTATTTTTTCTTTTAGTTCCTCATCTCACATATATAGCCACATATACACTCTCACAGATGAGGGAACTTCAAAAAGTTCAGGGAAAAATAAAGCTAAATGGTACTGGAATTTTTAAATAGACTTTTTGAAGACACTCTCATATACATTTATATGTATGGCATCTATGAAAACAAAGGGTTCATATGTTGAAAATATTAAATATACCTGCATAACTTGGGCTTCCTGACCAACAATTTTAGTCTTTACCAGATAATTCAAACTGAACATCTGTACTGTCAGATTTAGATTATTCACTCATTAATCATTTCATTTTTTATGAATAAAACCTAATGATTAACATTTTAAGGGATTTTCCTTTATTGGTATTGATAAATGCACAAATAACCTACAAACTCTTATATTTCTGAAGATATTATGTTATAAAACAGCTGAGTTTTTTTCTGGCAAAGAGTGATGTTTTGCTTTGTTGTAGTCAGCAGAAAACTAAAGTTACTTATTTCACATGAATATACATGTGTGTGTATATATATTAACATATGCTCATAAGCTTAACTCTGTTTGCTCTTGCCTAGCCCCCCATAGAAGCTCTAAAGCTAGCTGATAGGTTGTACTCTGTGCTTTGGGAGGGAGAAACAATGCTCCATTCCTTTAAATATCTGTTTCACAACTTGAAATCTGATAGATATTTAATGAATATTCACAAACTACCTAAGACGGTAGTTCAATGATTAAATAGCCCCATGTATTAATGGATCTAGGCAAAACAGAATGATGAAATTAGACATAAAGACATCTCCAAATGTGTGGGCAATGGTATGGTAACCTCATGTGATAGGACAGACTCTCCATTGCACTCTGACCCTCTGCTTCACCCTCCTGCCTTGTGTTTCCTAATCCAAGAGAATTCGCATGCCTGTCTTTTTATTCTGACAACCATATTATCCATACATGTAGAAATTATTATCCATATATTCCTATCACCACCTATAATCAATGGATGAATGACACTCAAAAGAAATATTCCTCTACACTCAATAAACATTTCCAATTCAATTTAAACAATGTGAATTTTCAGCCATAATAGAATATCTTTCAGAAGTTATGGAAATTCGTTATATTTCTCATTTAATATCGAAAATATGTATTCCCAATATCAAAAAAATTCAAAAGAATGAAAACACACTCAGAAGCAACAAAGCCCACATAGAAGAAGCACACCAGCCTGTAGGACCATGAGGCATTAAAGGAATCAGGTATCAGGCATCAGAGAATTAAAAATTAAATCATTGCAAATGAGGAAGAGTACAGATGGGGGACCCAAGGCCCATCTGCAGGGGAACTGACATCCCTTACGGAAGGGTGGTGGGGAGGAGACTAACTAGTCAGGGTACAGTGTAGCAATGATGAAATAAGCATTTTTCCTCTAGTTCTAAACTGCTCCCTCTCTCCCACTATCTTGATGTGAATTATACCTTCTAAATCTGATTGGACCAGAAGATGTACACTGGTACAGATAGGAACCGGAAACATGAGGAATCCAAGATATATGATCTCTTTAGGACCAGTGAGAGAGGGTGACACAGGGACGCTAGAGGGAGGGTGGAGTAGAGAGAGGGAACCTATAATAAGGATCTACATATAGCCGCCTCCTTGGGGTATGGGCAATAGGGAAGTGGGTGAGGAGAGATGTCGTAGAGCGTTCGGCAAGACAAAGTAATAATATTTTGTAAATTATCAAAAGGTTCATGAGGGAGGGAGGAGTGGAAAAAGGAAGAGCCAATACCATGGGTTTAAGTGGAAAGAAAATGCTTTGAGAATGATGATGGCGTCAAAGGTACAAATGTGCTTTGCATACAATGGATGTATGGATGCATTGTGCTAAGAGTTGTTGGAACCACCAATAAAATAATTAAAAGAGGAAGTAATAAGATAGAATTATAAAAAACAGACACACAGACCGTGTGGCCCTTGAGTCAAGTCTGGCTCCTCATGACCGCACAGGACAGTAGAACTGCCCCTTAGGCTTTCTGATGCTGGAAACCTTTACAGGCTAAAGATTTCACGTTTCTCCTTCTAGGTCCAAATATTCCCTCACAAATTTAGAGCCTGGTTTCTCCATAACCCTGGAATGTAGCCAAGATTCTTGTTCTTGCAGACTGAAAGAAAGGTTGGAGCAGGGTGGACAGTAATGTTCCATCATTTCACTAACTCACAAGTCCTAAGATGCACAACATGCAGAGTTTTCTGTGTGCTTATGTTGCTTGAACATCTCATGTGTAAATATGGCATGATTCAACTCATGTTCTCAGGGCCTCCATGATTCATATAATAAATGTTAAAACAATGCATCTATGTTACAAATATCTCTTTACTCAGAATCAGGCCATTTTTTGCTTTCAAATTACAATTCACATCTATAGCACTTTTGAATTTACTCCAGTAACACCAGAGTCTAGTTTTCTAAATGAAACATAAAGCAAACTAGATCTAGAAAATTCAATAACATCTGAAAAATATCACCTCATTTTATTGCATCAAATATACCTGGTTTTCAATACTTAAAATGCTCCTTCCTACAAATAATTTTAAAAACTTGCTAGACTTTATTTTTTATGGATACTAGATAATTCTATATAAAGTGAGTCTATTGGTAGACATGGAGTTCCTGAGAAGGGTAAAGGATCAAGCACTGGACTATTTGTTTAAAGTTTGTTTCCACACCCTCAAAGAATGCCTCAGATCGCAGTTTTTGTGATCTACGTTTAAAATGTCATGGCCTGGAATATCCACTGGAACTGTCTGCTCTGCACAGCCATGGTGGTGATGAGTCTGAATCTGCACAATTGATCACAGTAGCCAATGATGCATTACACAAGGTTGACAGGGTGAGAACGAACCCTGCATATGGTCTTCTCGATCCCCAATTCCACTTGTCTTTTCACTCGGTGTGAAAATTTTACCGTTTTTCAAAAATCAAAGCATCTGACATCTTTAAGCAGAAATTCAGGATTTGATTAGTCCAAAGGAACAAGGAAGAAAATGTTAAGAGTTATTCCTCAACTAAGATTATTTTTTTAAAAAGTTTGATGGTGGTTCCATCTGTGAGGACACATGAGCAGTCTAGAATAAACCCCATTGCTAATGTTCAGGCTATCATTTTCTGGAAAATTAAGAAAAAGCAATTTAAACAAGTTACCAATCTTCATCTTCTCAATGACCAGTGTGACATTTTTGTTTTCTAAGTTTGACTTGGTTGAGTAATGTGAAAATAGAATTCTCTATGAGTTTATACACGGTTTCTATGATAAGACATTTTCTGTCTGATGGTATATCATAGTGTACACTTAGTAATATTCATTTTTATCTCTTTATTTGAAAATATGTAAGTCTTATAACATATCTAGATTTCTTTTGTAATTCAAATAATGCAGTTTAAAGTGATCAAGGTGTTCTACCACTCTAATATCATTTAAAATCACTGATTTTTCTTTTTTTTAATTAAAAATCTTTTTATTGGTGGCTCGTTTTTTCACAATACATAAATAAACAAACTGTGCCAAGCACCTTCACATATTCGTTGCTGTCTTCATTCTCCTTATATCCTCCTTTTCCCTTGAGCCCTTGATTCGGCCTTCCCATCCTTCATTGACTTTTCTTATATACTATCTTCCAATATTATCAATCATTGAAAAGTTGATACATCTCAGTGATTTATCAGAAAGCACAGCTATAAATATATTCCACAACTATTTTATATTCATACTTTCTTTTTCTCTGGGAACATTTGGCTACTTTTTAATGAGCAGATATTGAGCATGCTATAGTGAAAATGTTAGTTATCACAAAAAGTGTATATTAATGCATGAGTATTTACAGAATCACTTGTAATTAGAAGATCACCTGCAGAGTCAAGAACCAAGTACTCATAGAGCCATGAAAAAAGGAAATAAATTGTGTCTCAGAAATAAATTATTTAAACTATTTTATTCTTTCAATCCACCTAGACATTGTACAGTACAACTTTCAGGAACCAGATATCTGTTTAATTAAATTATCATAGAAGTTTGTATAAGTTCAAAATGTGTTGATTTCTGTGTATTTATATAGACCCGTGTGTATATCTGTGTGTCTTTATGTATCAAGTAGTTTTTGTATTTTTTTAAGGTTTGCTGAAGACTTCTGTCTTCCATAGACCTTTTTGGACATTCTTATCAATTCCATGATGCATAATGAACATTTCTCTCCTGATCTCTGTTCATCGCTTTCTTTATTGAAAAGTTAATATTCATTTCTCTTATTTATACATAGCAAAAATTACATTCTCATGCCTGGAGTCCCGGTATTTGGGGTTGTAATATAAATATATTTTCTATGATTTTCTCATATAATGCTAGCTTTAAAATATATATTGAGTTCATTTATTCCATAAATATTTCTATTATCATACAAATATTTATTTACATTGGCCACACATATAAAGCATCCCTCTGGGAGGGAATGAAATGGTTCAGGAGAAGTTTTTACCAGTTTCAAAGAGTTTACTGCCTGGTCCTCAAAATGCAACAGAGATTATGGCAATGTTAAAAGAGAAGGACCTATGAAATATTCTGTATATTCAAAATAGAGCAAGATTACTTCTACTGAGTCAAGCAGGAGCAATGTGGTCATGAGTTTAGATTTTAATAGAGAGCAAGCAGAACTTAGCTATGTAGAAATATACAAACATTAAGTGCCAACATTTTAAAGCAGGAACAACCTTACACTTGGGAATTTGGGTCCAGAAACTGGAAATAACTTGATTTAAGAGAGAAGTTCTTTGTAGAGGGAGGCTAATGTGATAATATAAGACAAGACAAACTGTGGTGAGCTGTTGAAGCTTCTTGAATACTAGAACAAGAAATTTAGGCACCATTTCAAAGTCAGTCGTATGGTCGATCATTACCTGTTTTGTCTTTGCTGTTTGAAAGTTCCCACTTCTTGAAAGTGAAAACAATATATATATATATATATATATATATATATATATATATGCGTGTGTGTGTTTAACAAAGTTTTGCACTGCATACTTGCATATTTGGGAGATAGTGACTTTGAACTTCTAATTGTGTTCTTGTTAAAATTATGGGGGAGGGATGCTTCAAGCCCAATTTTAGCACCCAATGTTAAGTAACTCTTGCTAGGTCAAACCCCCAGGAGAGTGCATGCCAGAATTTTATCTAAGTATACCCAGACATGTTGCCCCAGAGGTCAAATTAGAAATCTTGATAGAACAAGCTTCCCAGAAGTTGTTTTACTTCCTTCCTGGCATGCACCGAGCATAGCCTTTCACCTAGTGTTTGGATATATCTACTTGTGAAACTAGGAAGTCATTGACACGTAATAAGTGCCCCCATTCCGACCCTGGCACCCTCATTCCTGAAATGAAATAATTGGCACTATTTATTTATGAATCAGTGGCTTTTTTCCTGATTTTATTTTTGCATCTATTTAATGTTAACTAAATTATATACTATATACTAAATACTATAAACAATGATAACAAAATATATGCACATATACATATACATAAGCACACATTTATGTATATGTATGTGTGTTCCCATCCTTAAAAGCCCAGGTCCAGTGAAAAGACATACAATAGGAAAGTTAAGATTAAATGACAGCTAATGATTTAATAGAGATAAGAAATACTTGCTGAGTGAGGAAAGGATAAGAAGGCCTATCTTTCACTCCACAAATTTGGTACTATTATTATATACCTATGTAATCATTTATGTAATAATGATGCTAACTAGGATAAAGGAAATCATTCACTAAACAAACAAACAAACAAGCAGAAAACCCTCTCTATCTCTGTGTTCAAAAGGAAGTAGTATCCTTGTTTATAACTACTTTGGCTCAAAATCCTTCCTACTGAGTTGAAGTGTTAAACAGGAATTCAAAAAGAAAGAGAACACATGCTATGCTCAATTTTCAACACTCTGTGTCTGTGAGATGATGCACAAAGTGGCTTCTATTGCCTTGGAGAGCTAAATTATTATGGATCTCTGAAGCAGATCAGGGGCACTTATCATACATTTGTTAAATATTTAGCATAGTTCACTGTTGGAATGTGAGTCTTTATAAAGCCTACTTTAAAAATAGAGGTCCCAAAGCAGTACAAATTTAAGTGGTTTGCACTAGGTCAAGAAGTGATTTTTTAAAATTTTTTTTGAGAATGCGGTTCAAGATCTTAATTCATATCATCAAAAATGAAATAACTATAAAATATTGCCTATAACAAAGGCTTATTTAAAATATTTAACTATAGGGAAAATTATAGGACAATAATCTTTTACTTATGCCACTTCGGTGACCTTAGGGTTGGCAAACTTCTAATATTAATTTTTCTCATTTGCTCTATTTACATGGGTCAAACATAACTTTCCACAGTTAGGAAGATAACAGACTTATAGAAGCTGACACACTGGCTTGGAGTGATCCTTATCTCTCTGGGGGTAATAGATTTCTGTGGTGTGATCAAGACTCTGGGAACTGGACCTCAGACCCACATATCAACAAGATACTGGATCTTGAATAACAAATTAGGGCAATGGGAGTGAAAACCCGAGAAAGCATTCTCTTCAATAATAGAAAGTCACTCTTAGGTAGTAGACGTTCTCCTTCTGTATGTGTAAAGATTACTTTTAGCCCATCTTCTCTGAATTTTGAGAAACAAATTTGATTGACTCTTGATCCAGAAGTCAAGGTCACTTCAGGGAGCGTTTATAACCTTCTCAGATTCTGGGTTTGGGCCTTTCTGCTTTGCCTTCACAGACCAAGCATGTGGGAAACAGCGTTTGGAAATAGATGTGCTACTCTCCAGATGGCCTCAAAGATTTCTATTAGGCTATTCTCAACTCAGGGAGTCTCCCCCTCTCCACTGCAGCTCTCATTTCTTCTCAAAAGCAGTTTCACTTCTTTCTTCCTTATTTAAGAAGGTATTGGTTGACTGAAAATAAAGGGAAAGGACCACATGCAATATTTTGTATAATATACAAAATTTTGTATAATATACAAAATATAGAACATTGACATGTTCTAGATTGACCAAGAAACAGAGGCAGGGGTTCCTGTGTGGAACTGTATTCCCATGACAAAGCAAATCTAGATTCTTCCAGTGGACTGGGGTAGGGAGGGCAATGTGGTTTCTGTCTTGACAGGGTCTAATTAACTTCGCCTTATTCTTTTATAAATGGCATGTTTCTAAATTAGAAATGAAATTAATCATTCTGTTAAGGATATATAACTTTAGTAGAGATAGAAGCATATGACTTCTTGAATTCTTACAATTGAGAATTTTTAAATGCATGTCAGGTTTTCTGCGGCTGTACAACAATCATTAATGTGAATACATGCACATGCATGTTTAATATACAGTTTATTTAACTAGACTATCTGATCTTGGAACATAAAAACTAGTCTCATGAAAATAAGTTGGGTTTTGACATGCTCATCTTTAAAAGAGAGGATCGTGTAAAGGGGGTATTATGTGTTTATGTATCACATATCTTTTTATGATTTATGAGGGATGAATCTCTAATGAGATATAATTTTCATTCCAGTTGCATATTGCCTGAGTGACAAAAATAATTCACAAGAACTAGCCCTGTAAAAGGTGTAAGGGGCAGCCGACAGTAAGGAATATTTCTCCAATGCAAGAACCTGAGCAAACTGTAGTTTAGCACCTAAAATGCAATGTCAAGGCAGCTAAAGGATCCGATTGAAGTGCTTATTCATAGTTTTATGTTTACCCATCGATATATAATACGCCATTACAGCTTTCACGCGTCTTTTCTAGTCATACATTTGCAGGGAGACTTTTACTTGCTGGCCAGTTCTGGTGAGAGATGGAATTCTTCCCCTAGGCGCTATTGAAGAAACATCACCCAATCAGGGATAGTTAGAAAGAGGAGGAGGCAAGAAAGACTGAGAACAAATCAATTGCCTTTAACATCTTTCTTTGTTGTCTCTCCCTTTCCCTAATAACAGACATGTTGTACAATATCTGAGAGTCTTCATGGGTGGTACAATATATGGTTTCAGAGAACACTTTGCCCACAGGAAAACACTGAAGGAAAAAAATAAAAGAAAATGTAAGTTTTGTGAAAACAACCCTAAAACCAAACTTGCTGCTATGAAGTCAGTTCTTACACTAAATATTCATCAGGTTTCAGGGGCAGAGAGTCTATACGTCATGTAGAGGAGATTGTGAGTAGAACATTTGCAAAACACACCGTGTTAATTATGCCAATGGGAAATTCAATAGGCATTTCCATTCTACATCCTACATGGAAGTAAGTAAAAGATCAATTTTTCATCTTTATAGTATATATTTGAGGGGGACAAGGAGGAAGGATAAGGAAAGAAGCAATATTGGAAAAATAACGTGATCACTCAAGAAGCTTTATCTTACTTCAGACAATGTCATTTCCCTTGAAGTGAAAATAAATGCAAAACATATGGCTAAAGTTAAGAGGTCAAAGAAAAACAAATTTAAAGTCTTAAGGACAAAGTATTCATGGCAAAATACTTGCTGGATTATAGAGATTTCAAAACTCATATTAAAATGTTTGGAAATCCCGACAGGGCTTCATAGGCATACTTCAGTGACAGGTCTCTCAGGTGACAATCCTCAGAAGAAAATACTCTGACTGAAGCATTGACAGGGGTTTCCTGACACCAGGTCATTGAGTGCATATACACCAGGGAAAGTGCTTCTGTTACCTCCTGGACTGTTGGTATTTTCAATCTGCCAGGACTGGAAAACAGCTGGACTACAAGGAAGAAGAGCAAAATTAGCATGCCAACGTTTAGGCTAGATGCCAGGCTCGTGCCAAACATATTAGAGATTTGGATTTCATACTAAGTGCCACTGGGAGCCATTCTATATTTTAAGCAGTGAGTAGGGGAACTGTGGGCTATACTGTGCTCCACTGGCATTTAAAGAAATCATTATTAGTGGAGTGGCACGAGTTAAATTGAATGGGACAATTTTGGCAGATAGGTGACAATTCCAGAATCTGTTTTGGTAGAGTTGTCTTGAGGTGATATATTCCTAGGGAAGGAGGTGAGAGGGGGCAAATCAATGTGAAGCTACAAGCACTGGTTTGACATTGGATTAGGTGTAGGGGAGGAAACAGGAGGAGGATACAGACACACTGAGACGACATTGTGGCTTGAGCTCCTGGAGAGTGGGGCTATCATTTGTGCAGATGAGGGAGAAACAGAGTGATTGCACAGATGTGAAGACAGACAACTAAGGAACCCGTTTGTGGTCTGTTAAATACAGTTGCCTGTGGATAATTATCAAAGGAGGATAGCTAGTGCACACTTCATCTTTTGCCAGGCTGAGCTTTAAACATCTTGGATGATCACATTGAGATTGCTTTTTTTTCCTCAATTATTTTGACCCTTTTTTACAGATAAGAAAATTGAGGACTAGATCCATTAGATAAGAGAATCTCAGGGCTGAGCCCCGGTGGCGGAGTATGGGTGCAGGACTGCGGCCCTCTGGCTTGGTGGTTCAAATCCAGCAGCAGCAAGGCTGAGTAGCTCTCACGACCACCAGAGGGCAGTGATGTCCAAAAACAAAACAAAACAAGAGCATCTCATGTCACATAGCTAACAAGTAGTCATTGGAGGAATCAAAACTCTGCAGTCTGCATCCAGAATCCTTAGTTTTTAAATATTTAAATTATACCACCTATCTGTACCCTATATGATTTAAGGGGTAGCTATACAATTATATATATATATATGTGTGTGTGTGTGTGTGTGTGTGTGTTCTTTTCACTGGTACTCTGAACAATCCCTACATTATCTTTCAAGTCTCAGACTCGTGGTATCTTTTCTGAGGAGTGTCTCATAATCTCTTCTCTACTCCTCATCAAAAAATTCACTCAAATCCAGCAGCTGCTTCACAGGGAAATTATGAAGGGTTTTGCATCCACAAGAAACTGTTCCATTCTGTCACAGAAGATTGCTCCAGCTCACTGGAATGGGGTCCATGCTGACCTGCAGTTACCCTATGGGACAGGGTAGAAATGGCCCCTGTGAAGTTCTGAGACGATAACTCTTTATGGGAGTAGAAAGACCCATCTTTGTGCCACAAAGTGGCTGCCAAGTTCAAACTGATGCTCTTCTGCATCACAGTCCAACTTGTAACCCCTCCCCCATGAGAACACTTCCTGGGTGGCTGTGAGTCCAACTCAATTTAATGGCAGCGGGTTAGTTTTGTTGAATATCTTTCCCATCATCCATTAGCAGCTGGATTGATAGAAGGTTGAAATGGACTGAGTTGGAATGGAATGATTAGTTGGCTGAGGAAGAGAAAGCTCATGTTTCGTTCTACATGGCTCGGCATAATGTGCAAGCATCACTTAAAAGGAGATGGAAACAGTACGGAAGGATCTTTCTGGGACCTCCTGGAAAGACAAAAATGAAGACCAGTCTTCATAATACGCAGTACTTCATGAGGTGCATCTCACTGTTCATTCTGCTTAGAAGGATAAATGGCCAGGTGTGTGCTGTATACTGATCCATAGGCGGTGACTAATGGTTTAGCTAGATAATCAGGGACATGGAGAGAATGTGATCAGGGACTTGGTGATGGGAAGGAAGAAGAAGAAGCATGTGGATTGACCTTACTGAATGGACAAAAAGAGAAATTTGTCTCCCCTGAATATTCATCAAATGATCACCTACTCTGCGGAGGAATTTATTTGTTTGCTTGTTTTAAAAAAGGTGGATATAATTGCATGGTCTATGAAAACTAGCCATTTTCTTAACTCAGTCCCTCCCATTGTACTCATGAAAAATATGGATGAGGAGATGGATTTATTCAGAGTTCAGTACATAAACTTAGACTATCTTCCACGGCTCAAAACAGCCTTAAAGTAGAAGATGATATTCAATTTGAAGTGTAATCTGACCAACAGATTGGACAATGCGTAGCTGTTAAACAGGTGAAGATAAAATAAGGAAACCATTCTGAAGAACAAATTAATCGACAAGATGTGTTTCCTCTGACTTCCATCTCTAAAGATGTTGAAAAGTATGTTTTGGTGGAAACCGGAGACAAAATAAATGTTGCAATTACTCACATACTGGTGTTACAAGCGTTTATAATATCAATATGTTGCAAAACAAACAAACCCTCTATCAGGGAATAGTTTGAAGAAAGTATTTGGCTTTATTGAAAGAGTTGACATTATAAAAGAAAGGTTCTTGCACTGTAGATAATTTAACAGTGACCTGGAAACTTTCAGGCTAACAGACACTGAATACCTAATCATGGTAAACAATTACCCTGTGGGCTGAGCTGCCTTCATGAATTGGGTGTTTTCTGACTCACAGAGTCAGAAAGTTGGATGTAACCAGCAGGATCCCATCACTAAATGGAAGGGGTCTATGGGAGATAAGGCTTGACTAGGACTTGAAGGCACAAATAAGTCACAAAATGAAGTGGCCTGAGTGCCCAGATTATCCATGCCTGTCACATTACCCTCATTCTTCCAGAAAAAACTCTTTGTAGCAAGGAATCACCGCCAGCTATAGTGCTTGTTGAGGGCCAAAGGAGTACAGATTGGGTGGTGGAAGAGGTGCTTCTAAAATGTCAGCTAAGACCACATGATCATTAGTAAAAATTGGGACCATAATGGTGATGAGAATTTCCTCCCTATAGGTATGCATCAAACTTCTTGCTCATTTATAAACTATAAGATGTACATAAATTATATGCATGCTAACTGTATTATGTAAGGTGAAAATATGAATTTATAATTATCTTTTTAATGTATTACTTAAGGAGATGTGCACGGTTTCCAAATTGTCAAGGAAACAACTGTTTTTGTCTCGATTCGGCTGGGCCAAGAATCTGCGTGTTTTGGCAGGGAAGACTGTGCTAGAGTGCAATTTTTTGGGTGGGGCATCACTGCCCTCAGGTGGTGGGAGTAGGAGGCCCAGCCTTTGCTCCGTGGAGCTGGAATTGAACCTCCATCCCAGTGGGCCACAGTCCTGCGCACAACCACTACGCCACTGGGGCTCAGCCCCCTAGAGTGCAATTTCTTAATATAACTCTTCTACCCAAGTCTGCAGCTCCTACTAAATGAGGGGTGAGACTGTGCATACAGAGTGTGTGCAGCACTCACAGAGAGGATCCGTCAGTTTTCATCACCTGCACACTGGCTGTAAAGATGAGCCACCTTTGACACAGAATAAGAACCCCCAGGGACATTGGAAAAGAATCGTCAAGGTCTTTGTCCAAAGAGGTGGAGGTCTCTGAGACCAGATGTCTTGCAGACTGGCATGAAGACTCAGAGGAGCAGTGCTGAGACTGCAGGGTAACTATTTCATATCTGGCCTGAACATATGGAAATATACAGTCCATGGTAAAGGATGGGTTTGCTTCCTGACCCAGAGAGGCTGAGGAACCACATGGCTGGAGACTAAGAGTTGGAGAGAGACTTGATTGCCCTGTGGTTGAAAGGCTGAGAGTCAGAGAGAAACACGTCTGCTGATTTTGCACAACAATGACTGTTTCTTTACAATTGCTAATCCTGAATTGTGGTAACCTATTAATCCCTATTAATTGCCCTTAATTTTACCTCTTCCCTGTGATTTCTGTGCGGTCCTTGAAACAAATTTTTGAACTTGGATTTTATATATAGTGATTTCGAAGGGATGGTTGGTGTCAGAAATGGTAAAGAAGGAGGAATCATAGCTACTTGTCTAACTCCTGTCTGAGGTCACTAGAGAAGCCAAAGACATTGTCCTCCATCCTCATTCTTTCCGGATGAGACAGATTCATGTGTGGTCTGTTTGCTCTCTTTTCATTGGGCTTGTTTTCTGCAAATGCCTCATCATTTCACTTTTGGTTCCCTGCAGTGATCTGGGTTTGATTAGTTTGATTAGTCAGTGATCTGCTGTAGTTCCTGCGAGTCATAGCCAGTGTCAATTGCCTGCCTTCTTATACACCAGTCTTGTGTTCATTTTCATCTGAAACCAGAAGGGTGTCTGTTCACCTACTAATCTGAGGATCATCAGTCCCTGCTGCTCGGCTATGGGACTGAGGAAAATCTCTAACCAGGCTTCTCACCCATCACGTGCAACTTGCCTGCCTCTATGCTTGTGCCAGTCATGCCCTCGATGTAAATCTCTCACTATATGCCAACATATGCTCTACTCTCTTTGCTTCTCTAGAGAACCCAGCCTAAGATGCAGATGAAATGCTGATAAAATAAAAGCTCACCTAAATAACACAGAAACATAAAGGACCTGTTCAAACCCAGAAGATGATCATTTGAAGCACATTTGCGGTCCATACTAGTAGCTCTCTGAATATAAGGTTAGATCTAAAGATTAAAGTAGTATGCTGAGCTGGTTTAATCTGTATTGCAATGTTATAATTTTAAAAATTTTATGTGGTGGAAAGCTTCCATCATTGCATTTTATCCATCTGTCATCATATAACCAATTGTTTACATATGCTGTAAAGTTTCTCTGCTTTCTATATATGCCTATTCTCTGGTCCCCCTGAGTTCAGACATTTAGCATAAGTATATAACAACTGCCTGCCTAGCACACCTCCTCTTTAAGCTCATTCTATGTTATTTATTTATAGTGTCTTCTGCTTTCAGAGAGAGCAGTCTAACTTAAACACAAATATCATGCTAAATTTTTTTTCAATGTCTCCCTAGGACCTCTTGGAAAAAATATCTAAATTCATTGGCCTACCCCTTAACAATTACTTATGCATACTGTTAAGCCGTCATAATATTTTTCTCCATTTTGTGCTCCTAATTTTACTGAAATACTTGTTTACCAACTATATATATGCTCAAGGTTTGGTTTCTTTTCTCTTTTGTGTGTGTGTGTGAATTTTTTAGAAACATAGTCAGTAGTCTGACAGCAAGACTCTAAAGGTAGTTCTTTAGGTTGCGTCCTGAGAGAACAGCCAGCAAAAATCCATCTACGAGGGACTTTCCAATACAGTGAACAGGTATGACAAAAGCAGAAAGCAAAATGAATGGTAACATTCTCTTTTTTATCCATGGAGAATCCATTAGCTTAATCTTAATCTCTGATGTAAGTATAAATCTTTACATTAGGCCTAAAATCTAAATGGGACACTATATTATCTATGAATCATTTAAGTCCCTTGGCACATTGTATTAGATTGTTCTTCCTGGACTCTAAGATCATAACAAGTCAGTCAACTCAGCTATGACTAATAACCACCTCACTGTGCGTAGTAGACCAGCGATCAGAGCTCGAGGTTTTTCAACATTTACCCATATCTCTTTTACACAGAGAAGATGGTGGTTTTGAATCACTCACCCTACACATAAAATCTGGGTTCAGTAATTTGTGGCAATGACCGCACAGAAACCACAGAGAAGAGGCAACATTAAGGGGAGTTATTAGGGGTTAATAGACAGCCAAGCACTTCCACACTATCCCTCCAGGACTCCAAACATATTCCAAAACCAGACACCACACTCTCCCACTGAGTCCACTCTAGCCATAAGGGACAGAGTGGAACTTCCCTTAGTGGGCTTCTGAGAATAAATTTTTACTTGAGTAGAATACTTTATCTTCCTTATGAGGTGGCTTCTTCACGGATGGTTTTGAACTGATGACTATGTGGTCTGCAGCCCAAAGTGTAACACACTAGCCTGCCAGGACTCTGTCCTCATGCAAACCCTTACTTAGTAATGGAAGGATGGGTGGATGGGTGGATGGATGGATGGATGGATGAATAAACGTCTGGATAACTTTGATACCTTTGGTTTAGGGATTTCTCCTGTTCCGTTATAATGCTCCCACTCGTAGAAGTGTGACTCATGAGTCTCTACCACTCGTAGAAGTGTGACTCATGAGTCTCTATTCAAAGACTGAAACTGTACTCTCTTTTGGTAGCCCCCTATTCATAAGCACTCCGCTCTTAACAACCATATCTCCTCTTCTTGGTCTTCATCAAATTTCTGAAATATCAAATTAATAGACCACTATTCCCGCCAGAACACCCCAAACTACCACCCACGGGTAGATCACCCAGTAAGGAAGGCCCGACTTGCCCTCATTTGCTAATTTGCACTGATGGTGTGATCTGTTGTCCACTACATTAAGTCTGCAACGAGTAAGTCCCTGCGTTCCGTTATTAGTGGACATGCCTGCCCTGTCAGGGATTATACATTTGAAAGCGGACGTTTCGATACAAACGTTCTTTGGAATTGAGAGAGAGACAAATATCAGTAGCACCAAGAAGCAGAATCATATTTTTTCACTATAGATTAATAAGCAAATGCCCCTGCCAACTTTGTTTATTATGTCACTTCACAATTGCAGTTTCTGAAGAGTTCAGTCCCACACATGGAAAGTCCAGGTATGCCAGAGTTGAACTTTGCCCCCAAGAAGATCTTTACCAGAACTCTCTTCCCAGGTGCTTCTGGGTAGAATCTATCCCCAATGTTTTCTTAGTGGCAAAGTTTGTTAGCCACTTGCACAGATCAGAGATTTCAATTAATAGAACATTTGCCATATTCTTCTTTTACTTCTCAGGATAGGCTTTCTCCCAATTCCTTGCCCTTAATCCCTCTGCCAGTCAGTGCCTTATATTACTATGTTCTGGAACTTCTGTCTTATTTCCTCTCACTTCCTATGTTATGCATGACTATTGTTCTAATCATTTTTTGCATTCTACTGCTTTACTCCTCTTTTTCCAGAAAACATCTACTGAAATAATATTGCATGACAACACAGTCCCTGTTAGTTTTTTTTATTAATTCAATGAAAACATGAGAAAACCTACAATTTCTTTTTTTTAAATTTCATAAATCACTTTATTGCTGGCACTTACCACTCTTAAAACAATACATGCATATATTGATTGTTCACATTTGTACATATGTTACAATCATCATTTCCAAAACATTTTCTACTTGAGCCCTTGGTATCAGCTTCTCCCCCTCACCTCTCCATCTCACCCTTGATAATTTATAAATTATTTTTATCTTCATATTTTACTTAGACTTCTGTCTCCCTCACTCATATTTCTGTTGTTCATCTCCCTGGGGAGGTAGTGTTGTACATCAATGATCAGTTCCCTTTTGTCTTCCTACTCCTCCCACCTTCCTCCTACCCTCATGGTATCACTATTTTGATTATTGGCTCTGAGAGTTTTATCTGTCCTGTATTCTGTGAGTCAAGAGTTCTTATCTGTACAAGTGTACATGGTGTGGTCGAGTCAGATTTGTAAAATGGAACCGGGGTGATAATAGTGGGGCAGGGGTGGGGAGGAAGCACTAAAGAACTAGAGGAATGATATGTGTTCTGTAGGTGCTATGCTGCACCCTGACTGGATCGTCCCTTCTTTGCTACCCTTCTGTGAAGGGATGTTCAATTATCCACAGATGAGCTTTGGGGTCCATTCCAACCCTCCACCCCAAATGGCTGTTTGTTTGAGATCTTCTGATGCCTCTTACCTGATTTCATCCACACATCCTGATCACGTAGTTTGGTGTGCATCTTCCACGTGGGGTTTGTTGCTTCCCTGTTAGATGGCTGCTTTAACTTTAAGCCTTCAAGAGCCCAGATGTTATATCTTCTCATGGCAAGGCACCATCAACTTTACTCACCACATTAGCTTGTGCACCAATTTTGTCCTCCTGTCAGAAAGGTGAGCCTAAAAGAATACCAGGTTATTAGAACAAAGTATACTTGCTTTGAGGGAAAACTTGAGTAGAGGCCCGATGTCCATCTTCTATCTTAATACTTAGCCTATATGTACATAGGACTATATTGCTATCGTTATAAATTAATACGTTTACATGTGTACGTGTCTATGTTTTTTCCTCTATAAATGTATTTTGTCTCTTAGTTCTATCCTCTATCTCCTTTTACTTTGCTCCTATCCCAGTATCATGTTTGACCTTCATTCAGTTCTCTGTTCTTCCTTTTTGGCTACATTGAACTCAATGGAACCCCACCAGGCATTCAGTGCCCTCCTCATTACTGATTTTAGATCTCTTGTTTTGGTGGCATCACTGCCCCCTGGTGGGAGTAGAAGGTTCAGCCTTGCTCCTGGAGAGCTGCTGCTGGATTTGAACTGTCATCCCTGTGGGCTGCAGTCCCGCACACAACCAATATGCCACAGGGGCTCAGTCCTGATTTTAGATCTCTTATTGCTCCCTTGTCCCTGGGACAAGCTCCCCCCACCTTCTTCTCTCCCCTGTTCCCCTGGAACCATCAGTCTTGTTTTATCCTTGGGATTGTTTATCTTCTTTATCTTATTTACCATATATACTAGAGTATAAGGTGATCCAAATATAATCTGAGACATGTAATTTTATCACACAAAAGAACTGGGAAAACTTATTGACTCAAACAGAAGCCTAGGCTGGGAAATACAGCAGCTACTGGCAAATTTCAAAATAAAAACAGATACCAATAAAGTTATTTAAATCAAGGCATCAGTAGGTTAGATGTTTTTGAAAATTTATTTCAAAGAAAAACAGTAAACTAGACCTGTAAGTGGGAAAAAAGGCCAGCAAAATTAATATGGAATCCACAATAATTTTTAAAGTACAAGAATCTTAGCTCAATCAGCAACCAAGCTAAAACACAGGAACTAAAATCCTCCAAAACAGAATCTCCCCTCATCATCTGTACATCCAAACAGAGCTTCAGTTTTAACTGGTCAGGTTATCAGCATCGACATTGCCATCATCACTGAGTTCACAGTCATCACTGTCCCTGCTGCCGTTCTCATACAAAGAGCTGCCTTCACTGACATCCAAAGCATTATTAATGCCACGTTTCTTAAAAGTGTGTTGCACCATATTCTCTGGAATCCCATGCATCACGACCTCACTTTGCTACCAATTCTATATCAGGGTTAATCAGATTTCCAACTTTTGTCAGTCGAGCTTGCATCTATCCGTGCCACATCTTTCACACATGGTCTTTGAACGGTTTATTTAAACACACATATAGGGGCTGCAATGCAGATATAAGCCCCCCTGGATAATGGCCAAAGCCATAAGCATAGTCAACACTGGGTCCAGATAGAAAATAAGCAATAAAATATCGCCAACTATGTGCTGTAAATAAGCACTGGTCACAGGCCTGGAGAAGAGCAGCTGCATCTGACATTCATCTGACAAGGATGCGGTGTGCCCCAGCTACCAGTACTCAGAAGCAGGCAGGTTTATGTCCAGTATAGGACAGACAACACAGGCTACCAGTGTACCAGTGAAGAGAGGTGATATTAGACACCCACAGATGAGTGGGGGTGACCAGAGAACACCTGCACTGCACAGGAGAACAGGTAAGTGGACCATGACTCGAGGATAAGCCCAAGGGGACTTTTTCAGCATGAAAAACTGTGCTGAAAAATTCGGCTTACACACAAGCAGATATAAGTAAATCAACATGAGAAAAAAGAAAAGGCGGGGGGGGGGAAAGCCTATGGATAGTGCCAGATCTGTCTGTTGACCTTAATGCCTTCTGAAACATAAAGAAACAAAGGGATTGATGCAGTCCCAACCTGCCCCCCAGAGTCCCGCATCTACTTTCAGAAATCCTGGGGAAATTTATTGCTTTGCTTCCCTTGCTGCTCTGTTGTGTTTTTTCTTGCTACACCCTGGAGTGAAGGGATCAGACTGGGCACGGTTCCTGCACTGGGTCTCCCACGCTGTCCCCCTTAGTGCTGTGGGTCACCTAAGGTCAGTCCTTTCTGTGCATCAACTCCTCTAAGTAGGAATGTTGTCCTCAGAGCTTGGTGGGCTAGGATGCTGTTCTTTCTCCGGTCTCTCTTCTTTCTCTCTCTCTCCATCTTAGTCCCATGTGGCCTGGATGGGAAGACCTGCCACTCTCCCTGGGCTGTATCTGCAGTCCTGTCCCCTGCAGTGCATCCTTCTGTGGAGTGGTGTCAGCTTAACTCGGATAGGGGCTGGCTTGGCCCCACAGGTTAGTTCACTGCTTCATGCCAGTAAGTTGCACTCAAGGCTTGGCCTACCAGGTTAAGGTCTGGTCCCTCTCTCCCTTTCCTGTGGAGACATAAACAGTAGCCTCCCCATGGTAAATTAGTGGCCTTTACCCCCAATGCTTTTTCCAGCCTTGTTTTCCTTGCACCACCACCCCCCCCTACAATTTCTTCACTGTACCTTTTACCCCCACATTAGTAGATTCTTCTTTGACTCTAAGATTCTTTTTTGACTCTTTGGATAATTTTTGTACTTTGAGAAAATTTGAGGAATATCCTGGAGCATGAAAGGAAAGACTTCTGGAAATCATTTTCCTGGGAAATTGCCAAAAAACATGAAGGCAAAAACTCATTAGAATAATATAGAATTGTGCTTTGAGAACAGCTATATCTTAATAACTACCTGTGCAGAAAGACAAACTGAATTAAAATGTGGAGTTTTATTTAGAAACATCATTTTCATATATTCACATTATGATGATGATGATTATTAGACAATTCCTACAAGTAGTTCTTAACCATTGGAAGCATCATGACAAAGAAAATGATCACAGATAAAGAGTAAGATGATTCCAAAATAAGTCTGCTCTGATCCCTTTTAAAAGTTAGGCAGCTATTCGTAACAAATATAAAAGAAAAGGATTTTATAGTTGCAGTGCAATATAGTATATCCAGATTGGTAAATGCCAAATTATCGATATTAAAAACCCAGGCATACATAAGAGGCTGGTTGGACTCGCTGACTTCCTACAGGTATCATTTGGATCCTTCAACCAAGAGCAGCAGTTCTCAACTATGGGTCTCAATTTCTTTGGGCGTTGAACAACTCTTTCACAGGGATTGTCCGATTCATAAAAATAGCAAAACTGCAGTGATGAAACAGCAATGAAAATAATGTGATGGGTGAGTGGGTCACCACAACGTAAGGAACTGAATTAAAGGACTGAGGCCTTTAGGATGATTGCAAACCACTGACTTACAGCATTAACACATGACATGAGATCCACACCTATGAAATAAAATATTTGAACCTTATGTCTGATGGTAATACCACTTCTCCATTGTAGCTGTAGTGTTTTAAAAAGAAAAACTTGACCCAAAGTCCATCTGTAGGCAACTGGACATTCCTTCCCAGAGACTTACAGGGATAGGACAAGCCAGGCAGGGTGAAGCATAGCAATGATGAAACATGCAACGTTTCTTTAGTTCTTAAATGCTTCCTCTCCCACCCCACCCCTACTATCATGATACCAATTTTACCTCACAAATTTGGCTGAAACAGAGATTGTACACTGGTACGTATAGGAACTGGAAACACAGGGTATCCAAGACAGAAGAACCCCTCAGGATAAGTGATGAGAAGGACAATAATAAAGGTGGGGTAGAAAGGGAGAAGAGATTGCAAGGATCTACATATGACCTGGGGGATGGACAGTGAAGAAGTGGGTAAAGGGGGATATCAGATGGTATAAGATATGGTAAAATAATAATAATTTATAAATTATCAAAGGTTCGTGGGGGAGAGAGGAGAGGAGAGGAAGGAGCAGGGAGGAAGGGGCAAAATGAGGAGCAGATACCAGAGGCTCAAGTAGAATGCAGTTTTTTTGAGAACAATAAGGGAAGTAAATGTACAAAAGTGCTTGACACAATGGATATATGTGTGGATTGTGGTAAGCATTATATGAGACCCCAATAAAATGTTTTATTTTAAAAGTAAAATGTATAAAAAGAAAAGAAAGAAAGAATTAAAGGAAGCGTTCAGGAGATTCAACTATTGGCTAACCTTATATACATAAATCCTGTATACATAAATACAAAATATTTGTAATAATACTACCATCTGTGGTAGTAGATGTAGCTTTTGTCTTTCATGATTTCTTGTTTTTAAATACTATGATATCTCAAAATTACTGATAAATCATGTGTCTCATGAGTTAGGGGTTTTCTTGCGTCACAGATTATCTAATTTTAATACTTTGCATTTGAAGGAGCTTTATTTATTACCATATAGTAAGTAAGATAATTCAAATAGAGCCTTTATAGAAAACACAATACGTTTTACATCAACCACTGCCATTATTGTATTAAACTAATTAAAACTTAGATCCTGCCTTATTTTGCCTATTAATTAACTCATATTATAAAATCTATTTTAAAAATAATACATCAAGTATTAGATATATAAGTGTATACATATATATTCTGAAATATCACCTCCGATCTTGATATGTCTGTGATAGCATTCATTTCTGCAAATATTGACAAACAAAATGCGAAATAATAGCTTGCCATTTTATTTTAAAAGTTTCTTTGAGATGAGTATTAATGTTCTCTAGAAACCCTGATCTAAAAGTATTTTGCTTCTTTTAAAAATATTTTCTTTTGTCATGGAGTGGCGTTCTGAAGAAGGACAGAACACTGAAAAGCTGGTTTGCAAATTAGTGGGGAAACAATTGGCATTTCAGTTTAGGAAAAAAAATCTGAACCCTGCACTAAATTACTGCTATAGATATTATGTTACTAGGTATTATGACTCAAGGTAAATGTTTGACTCTTTCATAAGTGTATATTTTTTGGCAAAAAGCCAGCGTCAGATGCCATCCAGATACAGAGAAGGAGCGGGCGGGGGGGTGGGGTTCCTGATTTCATGCAACCTCAATTAGAGCCCAAGTTAAAGAGCACAACATCATACACACATTAAGAAAAGGTACATATTGTTTAAGTAATATATAATTATCAATATGGATTAATGTTGAATCTATATTTCCCCAGGTAATAGCATTGTTTGAACAATATAGAAAGAAAATAGAAAGCTAAATGTTGTGGATGAATATCTCCATGCATCTTCCTTTGTTAAAGTTTAAAATGTCGCTACAATAGAAATATGTATTTACCAAGGGGGGCCATTGAGGTAAGTAATAATCGTTAATAATAAATGTGCTTGAAAATTGGACATGCTTTACAGAAGCATTGTGGGGAGAGATGGTCCAGTCAGGGTGCAGTGTAGCACTGATGAAATATACAGCTTTCCTCTGGTTCTTTAATGCTTCTACCAAACAAATCTGGCTATACCAGAACATGTACATGGGTACAGATAAAAAATGAATGCACAGGGAATTCAGGACAGATAAACTTCTTGGGATCAATATTGAGAGTAGCCATACCAGGAAGGTAAAGGGAAGCTGGGGAGAGAAAGAGGGAACTGACCACAATGACCTATCTATAATCCCCTCCCAGGGATATGAACAACAGACAAGGGGATGAAAGGAGACATCAGACAGTGCAAGACATAAAAAATAATCATGAATTATCAAGAGTTTGTGAGGGAGGAGGGAGGGGAAAAATCAGGGACTGATAAGAAGGACTCAAGTAGAAAATGCTTTAAAACGATGATGGCAACACATGTACAAATGTGCTTGAGGCAATAATGTATGGATGGACTATAATAAAAGTTGTAAGAGCCTCCAATAAAATGATTTTTAAGATGAAAAAATATGAATAAATGTGTGTGACACAAAGGTTGGATGGATGGATTGTGATAAGAGCAGTATGAGCTCCCAATAAAATGATTAAATAATAATAATAAAGAAACTGGAAGACACTGAATCAAGTCTGTGGGTAAAAAGTAACAAAACATCCATTTATTTTATTTTATATTTTGCTTATTCCCCACTGACAAATTTTAAATGATGATTACTTTTCAGAAATGTCTGCTAACATTTACTTGGATGTATTCTTTCCCCCAAACACTACAAGAGCTTCACGAAGCTTGTGGAATAATCCCAGTATATTTTAATTTAATTTTCCCATCAATTTTATAAAGCCCAGTTATAATTCAGAGGAGCACATGTTAAAGTGGTGGCCTTTATTCTGTTTATATTTTCCGTGTTGGGTTCTTTTTGTCTGTTGTGAATATTATTTTATGCAGTCATTTTTGGCTTTGAAACTGAGAGTTCAAAATTAACAACCCTGTCCCTGAGCTTCTTATAAACTCCAGGAGAGGTTTCAACCTTGTGTTCTATGTTGTTCTGTTGGGCTTCAGCCAAAAGAACCTTCATAAGTCTGCTGCTGTGCAGGCTTTACATGGGTTCCCGAGCCCACAGTTTCTCTGGGGAAGACCAAGTTTTCATGGATGGCACCACGCACACCCAGGACGCTTCTGCTTATTCTTTGTGTGACTTTTCTGAGTTGGTTTAGGCAGAATTCTCCTCTAAGCCAAAAAAAGGCAACATGCTTCCCACCGATTATTTTCTCCAATTCCTGTATCAGCCGAACTTGGTTTTTCTGGAAAGATTTCAGTTGAAGAACAGGAACAAAGATTATAAAAGGTTTTTGACCAGGAACAACTTTGATTTCCTTGGCTGCCAGTATATGCAACTCCCTTAACTGAGCATTTAGGTCCGAGTTCATCTGCAGCTCAAGAAAATCCTGAGAAATGCCAGACTTGGATTGGTCCAATTTATCACTGTTGGGTTTCACCATCTTCATGCTGGAATTAAGTGTGGTCATTTCCTTGCTGAGCAGCAGCCTAGGAAGAGGTTGGGCTCTTTATATAGTCATTAATTTGCTAAAGCTAAAGGAAATGGAGTCTCTCGTGCTGTGAATGGTAACTGTACCTGAGGGATAGCAGAAAGTTTGGTGGTTTGAGTTTGCTAAGAAGCATCTCAGAAGAAAAGGCTGATTATCTAAATTCTGAAAAATCAGTCATTGAAATCCCTTTTGAGTAATGTGTGTGAAAGCTTGCAAATATGTAAACTACAATCTTTGATTTCTACTTGTTAGAAACAAAAGAGAAGCAAAGAAGTCAGTCTTAGAGAAGAAGGCTCATCTACCATAACACCAGAAGTACTACTAGATGTTGAGTGGCTCTTAATACTGACATTTGAAATCAAGAACACAATGGATGGCCCGAGAAAAAAAAATCAAATTGTTAAAAACAAAAAAATATTCAGACTTATGGTATCAGTAGAGTTTATAGGTGTCCCTGAATCTAACTCCCTGAGAATTTTTTTAAAAATCATTTTTTCCAATAATCCTATTGGGGGCTCTTATAGCTCATATCATTCAATATGTCTTTTGTATCAAGCATATTTGTACACATGTTGCGATATTCACTTCCAAATATTTTCTACTTGAGCCCTTGTAGAAGGGCTCCTCCTCCCCCCTCAGTTTTTTTAAATATAGATTGTATATTGGGGACTCTTACAGCTCTTACAACATTTAATATATCATTCATATTAAGCTCACTTGTACACAGGCTGCAACATTCATTTCCAAATATTTTCTACTTGAGCCCCTAGCATAAGCTCCTCTTTCCTCTAATTCTTTTTTTTAAATTCCAGTTCCCCATATTTCCCCTCCCCCTTCTCCTCCCCCATGAACTCTTAATAATTTGCAAATTGTTTTTACCTCTTCATAATTGGAAGCTCTTATAGATATTATAATAATCCATAAATTAATTGGATCAAACATAACTGTACAGTTGCTGCCACCAACATTTTAAAAAACTCACTTTATTGGGGGCTCATACAACTCTTATCACAATCCATACATATATCAAGTGTATGTCAAACACATTTGTACATTTGTTGTCATCATCATTCTCAAAACATTTGCTATCTACTTAAGTCCTTGGTATTAGTTACTCATTTCCCCCCTCCTACCTCGCTGTCCCCTCCCTCATGAATCCTTGATAATTTATAAATTACTATTATTTTGTTATGTTGTATACTGTCCAATATCTCCTTTCATGTACTTCCCTGCTGTCTATACACCAGGGAGGAGGTTATATGTAGATTCTTATAATCAGTTCCCCCTTTCTACCCAAATTTCTCTCTACCCTCCCTATATCGCCACTCTAACCACTGGTCCTGTAGGGATCATGTGTTCTGGATTCCCTATGTTTCTGGTTTCAAGAAGATGTACCAATGTACATCCTCTGGTCTGGCCAGATTTGTAAGGTAGAATTAGGATCATGACAGTAGGGTGGAGGAAGCATTGAAGAGCTATAAGAAAGTTGTACATTTCATCATTGTTACACTGCACTCTGATTGGCTCATATCCTCCCTGTGACCCTTCTGTAACGGGATGTCCCTTTACCTACAGATTGGCTTTCGGCCCCCAATCTATACTCCCCCTCATTTACAAAGATATCTCTTAGTCCTTTGATGCCTGATACCTGATCCCTTTGACTCTTCGATGGTCACACCAGCTCAGCTGATGGACTGGTATTCTTCTTTCATGGGGGATTCGTTTCTTCTGAACTAGATGCCCACTTGTGTACCTACCATCAGCATGTTTAAACAACTTCTTCTTCTTGAACTCTTTGATATTGCTCCCCTTTACCTCCTTCCTCCCCATTCTACTCCCCAGGAATCCTTATTACTGTATTATTATCATCATTTTGTCATATCTCACACATACAATGTATCCATTCACCTACAATTCTGTGATTTAATCCCCTCATGTGGGGTTATACAGGTATCATTATCAACACACACCAACACACACACACATACACACACACTCACACATACCCCTTCCCATACCCTCTGGGATTCATTACTCCTTGAATTGGACTTATCTCTTGGGGTCATATTCTAGGGAAATAAAAATATAGAGTATAATAAAAGAGATAAAGACTAAATTAAAAAAAATTCAATGAGACCAAAAGATCAACAATTTCTGTAAAGCAAAGATGAGACACAAAAATGAGGCAGCATAACTAGAATAGTACAGATACAACAGCAAGAGCCAATTATTGAGAATGCTGGAATACTGTATAAAATGTAACTAATGTCACTGAACAGCTTGTGCAAAAGCTATCAGATGATAAGCCAAGCCACTGTGTGAATTCTACCAGAAACTTAGTAGAATATAATTAAAAAATTAAAAATTCTATGAAGCACAGTTCTACCCTGACACCCATGGTGCCTTGATGGGTTAGAATAGAATCAAGGGGAATTTGTGCAGTTGAAAGGTTGAATATAAAAAGATTTTCTTTTTTTTTTTGCATCACTGCCCTCTGGTGGTCATGTGAGTTACCCAGCCTTGCTCCCAGAGAGCTGCTGCTGGATTTGAACCACCAAACCAATGGGCCACAGTCCCGCACTCAACCACTACGCCACTGGGGCTCAGCCTATGAGAAGATTTTCAGAAGATTTCATTGTGCTTTTACAGAGCATGTACAGAGACCAAGAGAGGTTGTCATTCTATCCATACATACTGAGAGGTTTAAATTGTGAAATAGATGCCTGTCCTGGTTATATATTTTCACCACATTAAAGCAGTCTGTATGTTGAAAACTAGGACTATATGTATAAGCCTGCAGAATATGATTAGAGGAAGACTCATTAGCAAGCTGTGATATCTAGATGTAGGATGACATAATCTTGCCTCAAGTGAAGAAAACATGAAACACTTGCTGATGCTGATTGATTGCTATCGCTCTGTCATATACCACTCTACTCACATTTCTAGATCCATTCATTTAGTGCAATGGCTACAATCACCGGACAGTGCGAACAACTATAGAGTTTATTATGGAAGTTAGCACCTTATAATTCAAGTAGAAATGCTCAGGATAGAGCTGTTCTGATAATACATGTTGCCAAGTTCTTTCCGCAAACCCCACTCTGCCAATTATGTATACACAGGCACCCCACTCTGTAAGCGAGTCTCCTACCCCCAAACAATACACTTTACATGCTCTGTGGGTTGGGACATCCACCTCTGTATCTTATATTCTGTGTCTTGGCACTCTTGCTGTGGATCCTGTGTCATGCTTTGGTGTTACAGCTTTTTTCCTTAGTTAAAGAGGTTTCTAGAAGATGCACACTGTTACTGACTCTTGCTATTATTATGGTTCCCCTCCTACTTCTGAGTGTTCTTTTTTTTTAAGCAGGATTGCAATCACAATGAATGCTGTTACCAAACATCACAAGGGAATCCTATTAGTCTCTTCTCCCAACATCACCAACCCAGACTCCTCAGGAAAAGGCCATCTGGTGAGGGACGAGGGCTGGAAGAGCCACCATTAAGTAACTTGCTGCTCTACAAGTATAATTACAACATAAATAAAATGCAAATACAACTGGACCAATATCAGTATACAAAAATAAATTATAAAAGTTGTCAAAGGTTTCATTTTACTTGCATCCACAATCAATGCCCATGAATGCAGTAGTCAAAAAAATTAACCTATTGCATTGTGAAAATTGAACTTCCTTCTAAGCATATAGATATTATCCTGTCACAGACAACACTGTGCTTCAAAATAGATCTTGAGATGTCATTTTTAATGATGCATGAATTTCCTTTGAAATTGTCCACTTGAAATTATAAATAAGTGGGAATAACAAGAATGTTTTACCTTATAAAACTTGCAAGTTGAATAAGAGTCACAAAATTTCAAAACATAGGAAAAGGTAATTAATATATGAAATGGGCTTTTGTTTGAACATTCTGTTGGGTTCTTCATACATAATTTTATACATATATATATATATATATACACACAAATCCCTTGTGGTTTGTGCACTGTATGTGCAATAATTATAGGAAATTGTTTGAAGATGGGAACTGAGTTGATATATGAAGAGAAGCAAATATGTAACAACAGGCTACTAAAGCTACATAGGATTTTTGATTCCTATCCCCAATCAACAATGCTTTGGAATCTCTGGCTTCTATTAATTTAAGAAAATTCATAGACAAACAAAATTTATACTAAGTAATTTTACGTCAATGCTTCAGGAACAGTATGCTGTAAACTTTTCACCTTGACTCCATTGCTAATAACTAGAGAATGTTTTGGGAGACTCAAAATATTTTCAGGAGCACCATGAGAAAACATGCAATATTCAAAAAATGGGAAAAAGATGGAAAGAAGAAAAAGATTTTGTGAAAGTATTTCAACTTTCGATTACACATTTGAGGCATCCCTGAGACATGCAAGCGCAAATATATGAATGATTGGATGAGTGAGGAATGATAAGAGAGGAATGATAGGAGTGAGTGTTTGTCTGTGGAACATAAAACATTCAAATCATCAGTGACGTATCAAGACAAGATTCAGTGACATGTAGAGCATAAATGAATGATCAGCAGAATTGTTGTGCTCTCTTGCGTAAATAAGGAGGTCAGGTGGCATGGTCCCTTTTGGTTTAAAGGCTCTACTGGAGAAAGATATGGAAATCTGTTTCCAAGAGGATGTTTAGCCTTGAATACCTATGGTACTTTAAAATTCCGACTCAAATAGTTGCTACGAGTCAGAGTACACTCAAGGGTAATTTTTGTGAGTCTGTAAATAGCAATTTATTGTGAATATATGTTTAAGGCATTTGAAGTGTTTTTCTTATTGTTATCCAAGGAAACATTTTTTTCCAATAGTTTTATTGGGATATAACTCACATATCATACAATTGACATTGGTAATCTCAATATTAGTAAACTGAGAATTTTTTCACCTGATGTAATGGTGGCCTAAATGGTTGTTGTACAATGTGACATGGTTACATTAGATCTGAAATGTTGTACAAAATCTAAGCACATTATTATTATTAGTGAAAAATGATTCTGTTTTATTCTGAAACTTGGACAACACTTGGGAACAATTGGAACATTTTTTTCAACTATGTGCAGTTACTCTTACTTTCTCCAGCAAATTCTGTGAGGTGGCCTTCTGTCTTCACAATGTCTCCTCCTAAGACATTAGAAGATCCTGGACAAATTGGTGAGGAGGGTGGAGGGGGACGTGAAAGATTCCGTTCCCTATTCAATTAGAGTGAAAATGAATCATAAGATCCAGTACAACACCAAGAAAAGAGATGAGATTAGAAAAGACCAAAGCACACACCATTTACCTAGATACATTCTGTTCTACTGAGTTTAGCATTCACAAGCATATGATCAATCGAATCTTTATTGGAAAGCATCTTGTTTATTCTTTGGTTTTTATGTTTCAGCATTAAGAGGTTGACAGCTGATAAATATATACAGCATTTAGTTGGAGAAAAAAAGAAATCTACAACCAACAGGCTGGAATAACAAAACAATCTAAGGATAATTATTTGATGAAGTTGATAGGTCGTGTACTTTAAAATAGATATGTATGTGCATATCCCATGTGACAGAGTAGAGGTTCCTCCTAGGATTTTCTAGCCTAGAACCCTTAACAGTTTTATTCTGAAAAACCCAGGGTGGCTGGGTTAATATGAGGCAAAATTGATTTGATGGTAGTTATTTAAGATTTTTAAATGTTTGTTAACAGTACTACTTATTGGCAATTTCAAATTGGACAGGATATTACCTTCTTTTTGCCTTAAGTTTCCCATATGCAAAGACCTTGCTGTATCTAACAGACCTGTGAGTCCCATGGCAAAGTAGGCCAGGCCAGGGCCTAAGGGGAAAAGGACTGGATTTTTGACAACTCAGAGTACCTGCCAGGGCTCCTGAAAGCAAGGTTGCTAGTGTCAAGTCATTTTGGAGAACTGGAGATCTTGTCTACTGCTTTACATGGGAGATTCTCTGAGCAGCTTCTGGAGATCCACACATATACCACACATTCTCTTCATGTGATTTTGGGACTGGAGTGACCAGGGCAAGGAGACAGAGAAAAATGTTTGAAGTCCTGGCACTTTAGGTCCAATTCTGTTCCTTCTGCAATGGGACTTTTGTAAAGCCTCTCAGTGTTCTTGTAGCTAGAACATTAAATTCTGTTTCCCAACATTAGCTGCAATCTCTTCGCCTAACAGCACTCATCCCTTTTTTTCCTGAGTTCCTTTTATCTATTCTTTGTTCTTTCCTCCTCTCCTTACTTAATAAGCTTTGTTTGGAAGGAAATGCTGCCTTTGGGGGCTTATATCTTTAATTTCTCTAAGAAATACGTATGCTTATCTTTTGCTTCTTGTTAGTTTGATTGCAAGATGTTCCCCAGGATGAGCTGAAGTCCAGATTTAAGAGTTGTCTAAGCATCACAGTTCTGGGAACTCCTGCCAGTCTCTACCAGAAGACTATCAAGTCTCATTTTTTCATGATTTTGAATTTTGTTTGACTATTTTCTCACGTTCTGTCCAGTATATTTTGTATTCCCAATCAGATTGGTTGATGGGGTCATTGGATATTATCTAGCTCTTCTGATCTACAGGTAGGAGGCTACCATTTGCGTGGGTGCAAGTTGTTTGAATTAATTGCTTCTTTAAGCATTTGATTTTCATCACTTTTCTTCACTCCAAACTGGAAGAAATATTGGATGGTCAATATCTACCTCTTATACTTCAGTTGTTGAGATTTTGAATGTGATGCTTTTGAACTATATTTCTATTAACTGATTTAGCTGTTCCCTGAAACAATGTTCTTAAATGTTCCAGCCCCCTGATTCATTCCTTCAAGATGTTTGACTAAGTTTTCATGGCATTTTCCCCCCAATGGTTTTATTGAGAACTCTTACAGCTCTTATAACACTCAATACATCATTTGTATCAAGCATATTTGTACACATGTCATCTTCATTTCTAAATATTTTCTACTTGATTCCTTTGTATACATTCCTCTTTTCCCCTCCCCTTTTTTATAAATGATTTTGTTATGGGCTCATCTTTTCACAATCAATACCTGCATCAATTGTATGCAAACCACATTTGCATACTTTTTGCCATCATCACTCTCAAAACATCTTCCCTCCACTTAGGACTTCATTACCAGCTTCCCATATGTCCCCTCCCTCCCCATTACCCCTCCCCCATGAACCCTTAAAAATTCACAAATTCCTATTACTTTTTCATATGGTCACTGTTTGATGTGTCCCTTCACTCACTTCCCTATTGTCCATACCCCAGAGAGGTTTCTATATAGATCCTGAAATTTGTTCCATTTCCACCATCCCTCCACCCTCCCGATATCAACATTAGCACCACTGGTCCTGAAGGGATCATCTACCCTAAATTCCCCATTTTTCTGGTTTCAGTGTACAGCCCCTGTTCTAGCTTGGTTTATCAGGTAGAATTGGGATCATGATAGTAGGTGGGAGGAAACATTTGAGAACTAGAGGAAAGGTGTATATTTCATTATTACTACACTGTATATTGAGTAGCTCATCTCCTCCCTGCAACCCCTCTGAAAGGGGATGTCACTTGACCTATTGATAGGCTTTGAGTCCCCAATATGTACTCCCCCTCATTTATAATGATGTAATTTTTAGTTCTTTGATGCCTGACACCAGATCCCTTTAATACCTCATGGTCACACAGACTGGTGTGCTTCTTCCATGTAGGTTTTGTTGCTTCTTAGCTACATGGCAACTTGTTTACTTTCAAGCTTTTAAGACCCCGGATGCTATATCTTTTGATAGCCGGGCACTATTAATTTTCTTCACCACAATTGCGTATGCACACATTTGTTGTCAGCAGTCATATCAGGAAGGTGAGCACACAATGTTATGATTTTTAGTTCTTGAAGCCTGATAGCTGATCTCTTTGACACGACATGGTCCCACAAGTTGCTGTGCTTCTGCCATGTGGGCTGTGTTGCTTCTAAGCTAGAAGGCTGCCTGTTTGCTTTCAAAACTTTAAGATGTCAGATGCTGCATCTTTTGATAGCCAGGCACCATCAGCTTTCTTCACCACCTTTGTTTTGGCACACATTTGTCTTCAGTGATCGTGTTGGGAAGGTAAGCATCATGGAATGCCAATTTAATAGAACAAAATGTTCTTGCACTGAGAAAGTACTGGAGTGGAGGTCCAATGCCCATCTACTGTCTTAATACTAACCCTATAAGTATATGCACGTTGATGTTGATCTATTTCCCCATTGTCATTTATAAATGTGTTCACCTATGTGTAAGCATGCATTTGAACCTCTATAAATGCCCTTCTCTCCCCAGTTCTTTCCTCTATTTTCTTTTACTTTCCCTTTTTTCCACTACCATGCTCAACCTCCATTTGGGTTTCTGTACCTTCTTTCTGTTGCATTACTATTGATCAATCCCTATCGGACCTCTCACACCACCTTGTCACTGATTTTGAATCACTTGCTGTTCCTTTATCCCTGGGTCTGTCAACACCGCAGTCTTTCCCCCTCCTCCCCATCTCCCATGTTTCCCCCAGAATCATCAGTCCCATCAGTTTCACCTTCAGAATGGTCATCCAGCCTACCATATCTATATTGACCTATAGAGATAAAAATTGAACAACCAAAAAATTCATCCTAAGAAGAAGCAATGAAAATAAAACAATGATAGCAACAAAAAACCTCCAATGTCATATATATATATACATATATATATATATATATCCACATATAGTCATATATAAATAAGTAAAATATTAAAATAATAATACTATAAAAATCTGCAAATAATTCAAGGTCTGTTCATTAATCTCCAGGAGTGTTCCCGAGTTGAGTTGTATGGGATGCCACCCCCTGGTCCCAAAGTATATTCTTGGCACTCTATCGGGAACTCCATGCTCTCTGTTGCATACCTTAGTTTTTTGCCATGTGGTAGTTGGGTCAGATAGGATATATCTGTTTCTCCATTATTGACCCCGAAGGGCCTTGGGTCAGCAAGGGAAGCCATATTTCATAGTGAGGCCAGCCATATAATCCTCTCTGTGCATCAGCTCTTCTGAATGGGAATATCATCCCGAAGGCTTGGTGGGGCCAGGATGCACTGCATTCTCCTCCGCCCCCCCCCCTTCATTTGTTCTCGTGTGCTCTGGTCAAGCATAGGTCATGTTTTCAATCTCATTGGTTTCTAGGAATTTCCTCATTTTATCTCTGATCCGGTCCAGTATGCACTCCTTTTGCAAGAGAAATCTATTCATCCTTCAATTATTTGCTCTTGTTTTCTTTATCTTTCTTTTGTTGATTTTCAACCTTACGGCACAGTGGTCTGAGAGACAGGTCTGAATGATATCAATGTGCTTAAATTTATGTAGATGTGCCTTATGTCCCAGCATATGATCTATCTTTAAATATGTGCCATGTGGGCTTGAAAAGAATGTGAACTTTCTTTTGTATTTGGATGAAAAGCTCTGTAGATATCTGTCAAGTCAAATTGGCTAATTGTAGTGTTTAGATCTCTAGCCTCCTTGTTGAGTTTCTTTCCATGTTATCTGTTTTTCTCAGAGAGTGGTGTATTAAAATCACCCAGTATAATTGTTGAGGCTGTGATTTACTTTTTCATCTTTTGGAGTGTTTGGCTTACATATTCAGTGGGGTTCTCATTCAGGGAATATATGTTTAAAATGTTTATTGGTTCATTGTCTACCCTTCCCTTGAGCATTATATAGTGTACCTCCTTATCTCTTTTTATGGTTCGCACTTTGAAGTCAATTTTATCCTAGATTAGGATTCCTAGTCCTGCTTTTTTTGAATTGTTGTTTGCTTGGTATGTATTTCTCCAGCCTTTGATTCTCAACCTATTTTCATCTGCAGTCTTGAGATATGTCTCATGTAGGCAGTAGATTGATGGGTTGTGTTTTCTAAACCATCTACTAGCCTTGGTCTTGTAATTCCTGAGTTCAGTCCATTTATATTTAGAGTTATTACTTTCAACTGTGGAATATGTGATGTCATCTTATACCTTTCGTGTTGGGTGTTTTCTTACCTCCCTTTCTTTTCAGTGTGTTGTGCATGTGTTTATGAAGGCCGATCATTCTTGATTTTTTCCACCCTTAAGCCATTTCTATTTTCAGGGCTGTTTTATTTTTGCTGCCCTCTGGGTGAAGTTCTCCTATTTATGCTTGATGAGTGCTGTTCTTCTGCCCATACTGGTTCAGCAAGGATCTTTATGTAGGGTTTGATTTCTTCTAACAAAGTATTTGAGTTTTTCCTTGTCTAGGATAACTCTTACTTCTCCCTCTATCTTGATAGATAATTTGGCTGGGTAAGGTATTATTGGGTTTGTGCTATTTTTCTTCCATTTTTGGAATATATTACTCCACTCTCTCCTCTTTTTCAGGGTGTCTGCTGATGGGTCTGAGCATATTCTTATTTAAGAAACTTTATATGTGATTTTTCCCCCTAACTGCTCTCATGGTTTTCTTCTTTTCCTCAAACTTGGAGAGTTTAAATCTTCTGTGTCTTGGTGACTTCTTCTTGGAAATGAGGAGCCATGAGGGGATCCCTCCCAGAACTGGAACTCTGCACCCACAGGCCTGTGACTTCATGAGTTTAAAGGAGATGTTATAGACTGGTATCAGACCTATGGGTTAATATCAGACTTATGACTTTGAACTGGACTGGCTTGGGATGCTTTCTCAATATTCCATTCCTCTTTTATATAAACCTTTCCCTTATGTCTATATGAGTGTCTATGAATTTGTTTCTTTAGTCTATCCAAACTAACACATATTTTCTTCAGATTCTCTTATAATCTTATTAGATTTTTGTTTGCATATGTCAAGCTCTACTTGGCCATCCTCTAGGTCACTGATGTGGCTTTCAGCTTCCTCCAGTCGATTCCCAAAGTCCATTAGTCTGCTGTTGGTTTTTGCTATTTCATCCCTAAGTTCTTGTATTTCACTTTGGTGAATGGACTTTATCTCATCTGTCAATTCATCCTTTTTCTGTTTTGTTTCCCTCACATGCTGTATGACTTCCAAGCATCATTCTGTAAACTTCTTTCTGTAGCATATCAATGTTTGCTTCTTCCATGCATGTTATTAGGTTTAGGATGTCTTCTGCCATTACCTTTTGTTTATCCTGTTTTTTTTATTGAGGTTGCTGTTTGTGCTGCGTTGTTTTTGAGGAACCAGGTTCCATTTTCCAAACACTCGAAGATCACTGGTTTTCTCTGGGAGACTTAAAGAATGTGTCTTCGGTCTTCCTATGACTAATTTCACTATGGAATTAGCCTAACACTTTATCCTCTTGTGACTTCACTCTTTCTCTAGTGAACCAGTGTTCTGTTATCTGGAGGGCAATTTGGGTGGTCCTCCCAGGGGCCACTGGTTGAATCGTTGTGGACCCACAAGGATGGTGCTGCTCTGCACGATCTCACCAGGATCTGGGATGGTGCAGTCCATGGTAGCCTGGGAGCACTGTAGGGTGTGTGTGTGGAGGTACCCACTGCAAGGGGAGTGCCACCGAATGTTGGTGGGCTACCCATTCTTAAGTAGAGCACCGTGAATAGTGGGCGGAACCACCCGATCAGGTAGATCGCTGCAAATGCTGGGCAGTGGTTCTGCCAGCAGCTCTCAGAATTCAGGTCAGTGCTGTTGGAACCGCCCTGGGCCACTCGAGGTTCAAGACAGGCGGGCCAAAGGGTGGAGGCAGTGGAGAGATTCCTGTCAGATGGACCCCGTCCCTCCCGCCCCTCCTTCCCAGAGCACATGGAAGAGCTCTCCCAAAACATACCAGCTGGAAATCCCCTGTAAGAAATTGGGCGGAAAATTCCCTGGGTGGAGTGTGGGTGAGTTTTTCCAGCATCTGGCAACTCTGCAAAGGGTTGGACCCTCCCAGCTGGGTGTAGCAGGTGTAATTGCCCTAAGCTAAGTGGAGTGGTCTGGCCTGTGAGCCAATCTGGAAAAGACCAAGGGTTAACACCAAGAAACCAGGTTTGCCGACACCGCTGGGGGATAGAGAAAAGTGAATGAGCCCAAAGTCAAGTCGAAACTGCTGGGGGATAGAGAAAGGCGAGTGAACCCATAGCAGCTACACAGTCAAGTCAAGATCTCTGAACGCGGACTGCAAGGGTTCAATCTGTGCCTGGCACTAGCAGCAAGCTGCGGCTCCAACCTTTCCCACAGTGACTCCGGCAGAGACAGTGGGGGGCTAAGGTCAAACCCCAGTCGCGCTTCACTGTGGCAGCCCAAATCCCCCAGCCCCCTCAAGACCCCATGAATCTGTGCCTTCTTATCTTTATGATGATCCTCCAGCAATCCAGCAGTGCTGCGTTTCTCTTTCAGACACTTTCCCGGGTGCGCTGATCGTCTGCTGATTTCCTCTGGTGAGTGTAACACAGTCGCCATCTTTCCAGAAGTCCACTTACAGCATATCTTAATGGCCTTAATTGCATGTGAAAGGTGTACATTGCATAAGAATGACGGGAAAGGGTCTATACATTTGAACAGTGGGGTTGGTTAAGAATACTGAAAGCTCCAAGGACTGCCAAAAGGACAAACACGTCTGTCTTGAAAGTACAGCCGGTGTGCTCCTTAAAGGCAAAGATGGTGAAAATCCATCTTAAAAACTTTGGACAGGTGGTCAGGAGAGAGACGAGTGCCTGGAGACCATGGTAGAGGGGCAATGAAAAATAGGAAGGCCCTCAAGGAGACGAATTAACACAGGGACTTCAACAATGGGCTCAAGCATAGGAACAATTGTCACTTTGGTAAAGGACAGGCAAGAGTTTGCTTCAGTGTGAATAAGGGTGTTACTGAATTCGAAGCAACTTGATTGCAACTAACAATAAGTTTTAAAAACTGTGTCACTTGTTTGCTCAGCTATCTAGATGGGTATATGTCTGGTACATATAGAGACACATGCAAAGTAAGTATTTGCCAAAGCTACATATGTTCTGTTTGCCTCCCCCTACCTGTTCAGATTGCATGTGTGCATACGCATCCACGCAAAATATTATTTGTTATTATGGATCGCACTAGTATCCCACACTTTTAGTAACCATTCCCATGGATACTCTCCAGATTTCCTGCAGATGTTTCTGAGGATAGAACACGTCTTACTGAGTCATCATCGGAATTGCACCTTTAGAGACTTTTGAGACTCTTGAGTACTTCTGGTTACAGGTCTAGAGGGAAAAAAAATGTGTAGTAGGAGTGTTGTCTGGGGACTCTCAGCAATATCTTGTAAGGCATCTCCCCCAGGCAATGCTACAGATGCAAGCCCACCTGGCATTTCAGCTTGAGTAGTTTGGGTAATCTGCTCAAGTGTGATCTGTTTTGCTGAGTGGGAGGGGTGGGGGTATTGAGTAGGCTGGCTCATCAATCTTAGCTCAATGTCCTCTTCTTCTGGCTCATCAGCCCATGTGTTTCCATCCCATGTTTCCTGGTCCCATTTCTTTCCATTTAATGCCTTTACTTTAATATCAGACACTCTTCTGCATCTACAACTCAGCTGATGCTGTAAATCAGCTACTCTCATGATGAGACTAGGTGATCGTGTGTTTGATCTTTTTTAACAGTTTCATGGGGAACTATCAAAGGGAAGCTAGTTGGCTGGTCCTCCTTACAATAGAAAATGTGGCCAAGGAAAGAGGTCATCTCAGCGCCTCATAAGCACGACTCAAGTGCTAAATAACAGACCTACAAGCTTCTGTATGTGCCCCAGAGAAGAGTGTCCTCCTCTTGTAAAAGAGCTGACATTACTGAAAACGAAATCCAGAGTCTGCAGCTTTGTATAAGCAGGCACTGTATATTAAGAAAATATCTCTGGTCAGTCTGCATCAAGTTCATAATTCTGATATTAGCCCATATGCCCAGTACCACTCTATAAGTTACTCTTCAGACTCACTTGACACATGCAATGGTGGAATATACAGAAATTTCACAGGCCAGTGGGTGGAACGTCTTATGGATCCAGTGGCAGTGGATGCCTCTCAACACTGGCAGGGTCTCCATGTGGCTCCTCTGGCTCTAGAATTCTGGCTTCATTAATATAGCTTCACGTGACTTAGCAACAGGGATGTGTCTTGCAGGGAGGAAGATGGGAGTCTCCAGAATCCTGAGGAGAAAGCCATGACCACACAGTGTCCTCATTGGCTGTGACCTGATGGGCAGGTTCAAATTCACCCCTTTCCTCAAATCGAGGAAAGATTATGCAAATGCCTTAATGATATTGCTGATCTTGGTGTTTTTACTAATGTTCTCAGTTATTCTTGTGCATCTCGTGGTGTCTTTTTCAGTCTTAGTGATATTGTGCTTTAGTCCCCATTATGGTATATTGCCTTTACGTTGACCCAAATTAATACATGTCTACTATCTCTGTTCATGGGGAATTGCACATGACTCTAAAGGCAGTTGTGCAAACAGAACAAGGGAATACTACATAGTTTAAAATAAAAAAATGTGTCCAGGTGTGTCTCCTCTTACTATAGCCAATCAATAATTAATGAATCTGGCTAATATGAAAAAGAACACACCATCAGAATGGGGGGAAGACTTTTTAACAACCTGTGATATTCAGATGATCCCATCTAACCTGCTGAAAGTGAGGAGGACTTGAAGGAAGCAATTATTCATGAACATCCAGGACTGCAGCTCAGTGTAAAGATCCAAATCTTCACAACTGGAACCATTGATAGTGTTAAGATAAAAGGAGAAACTATTGGCGCTGCCAAGGCTTCCATCTTACTTAGATTCACAACCCGTGCTCACGGCAGCAGCAGTTAGGGGATCAAATGGCAGTTTGCATTGGGCAAATCTGTGGCACAAGACCTCTTTAGAGTGCTGAAAAGTGGGGAGGTTACTTTGAAGACTAAGATGCTCCTGACTCAGGCTTTAGTGTTTTCAGTGGCCGTGTAATGCATGTGACATTGGACATAGAATAAGGAGAAGTTAAGGAGAATCAATGAATTACAATGGTGGTGTTGTAAAAGAGTATTGAAAATACTATGGATTACAAAAGGACAAGCAAGGCTATTTTGGAAGAAGTCCCACAAGAGTGCTCTTTAGGGGGAAGAATGGCAAGACTTTGTCTTACATATTTTGGATATGTTGTTAAGTGAGAATTTCACATTGATGAAGGACACTGATGGGATATTATGCTTGGCGAAGTAGAGGGAGATTAACAAAAGAGGAAGGTCCTCAAGGATATGGCTGCAACAATGTGCTTAGCATATGAACAATTTTGC
>PVJH01008922.1:0-82158 GCA_004026705.1 Nesogale talazaci
TTTGCCACATAGAGAAATTTCAGATCCCCTTCACTGTTATTAGGCGTCATCAAGCCAGTGCGAACTCATAGCTCCTTCATAGATGGTATCAGTTTCAACACTGACATTAGTCTTTTCTAACAAGGGATCTTAACCCCATTCTCCAAAATGGTCATAAAAACCACTGTAATTCCTGGTTAAAGGAGGGAAGGAAAAAAGTGAAAAAATTCCAGAATCAACTGAGGCCTTAAAGGCTTATCTTCAAACAAACATCTAAGTGAGGAGTCAACTCAATCTCTAGGGAAGAAGCACACGAACCTGTGAGATGTGTGGTTGCAAAGAGTGGAATCCAAATCCTAAGGAGGGAAGTGTAGCATAATTTAAATTGTAGACACCTGGTTTGCAGGGCACATGAATGACAATGGCAGTCCCAAATCCATTTGCAGGGTCCAGACAGGAGTAACCTCGGATTAATCTCGTATGATCATGGGTGAGGGATGTGGATCCCCTTTTTATCAGACAAATCATTATGAAGTTGACTATGGCAGACATAGTTGAATTAAAATATTTTATCATTTGATTTCCCTTTTCACCCATGTAAAAGTTGTTTCAGTTGAAAAAAAAAAAGAAACAAAAAAACATGTGAAGAAGAAATACACATAAATTAAGTACCCTCTCACCATAGACCAACAATGTAAATGGCCTTGCTTTTATGCAGAATGCATTGGAAAGTGGATTATTGCAGATGTGGCTAGATTAAAAGTTAACACCTTGTCTTTTGATCACCCTTAAGATCCATTTCAAATTTGCTTTTCTAATGTGTAATATTTTTTGCTTTCTTTTCTATTGAGATTTACTTGGTTATTGTTAGTTTTTTGTTTGTGTGTTTTTTTTAGTGTTTTTCTGTTTTTGAAATCTAAAATAGATAAGCCTATAGAGACAGTAACTGGATCAATGGTTTCTTGGGGGTAATGGCAGGGAAGGTTTGGGGGAAATGGAGCGATAATACGATGTGTACAATGAAAAGAAAATGAAAAAGAAAAATTTTTGAGGATGATGATAGCAAAAAATGTACAAATGTGCTTGACACAATGGATGGATGTATGGATTATGATAAGAGTTATATGAGCCCTCAGTAAAATGATTTTTTTAATGAAGACAATATTCCAAAACTGATCATGGTAATGATTGTACATCTTTCCTTAATGTGGTTGAATTATTGAATTGTATAATATGTGAACTATATGCCAATAAAACAGGTTAGAAAATGAAATTTTGTATATTTTTATTTTATTAAGGGGTAGGGAGCAAGGTTCTGTTCATTGTGACCTTCAGATTCATCTGGTAAGCACTAATTGTCATGAGTTCCTGTTCATATCACTTTATCATTTGTGCATAAGTTTTATTGTTTGAGCTATCATTAAATCATGTGAACATGTGAATGCTTATTAAAAGTGCTTTTAAAACCAGTCTGCCCCAATTTATACAGCACTTGTGATCATATGTTCAGAATTGCATTGTACAATACACTCTGTTGGGAAAAAGTTGCAAATATTTTATTAAATTTTTTTGTGAAAGCAATAAGTATTCTTTCGTTTCCAAGGGAACAAATTCTATATTAGTCCTTTCTTGTTTGGGTTTTTAAAAATTCCTTCACCATGCTGTACTCAGAGCTGGATTTATCAGCTCTAGGCATCCTTTGCTTTCTTGTATATACTTCTCCACAGTCTAACTCAAAGGCAAAATGACAAAAAAGCAAATTCATCAAGGAGCGAGTTACTGTTCTTGTCAGAGCTGGGGTCCTATTCTCAGAGGGCCCGAGAAGTCTTCTGTTTCATCAATGATTTAATGGAATGTATTGCCAGTGGGTAAACCTGCTAAGGCGACGGGTGCCACTCTCGAGCTCATAGTCATGGAAGCACGTCCTTAAAAACATACATAGCAGCTTTGCTGCCTGCCAAGCAAGGAAAAAAAAATCAGACCTTATTTTTCCATTTCCCCCCCTATTTCTTCTGCTCATTCTTCTTCACCCATGCATCACTATTATGTTTTACGTGTAAGAAAGAGTTTTATATCAAGAAGTAATTGTATAACTGGAAAGATTCCCAGCCCAGTCTAAATCAAGTCCATAAGGTTAATACCAGTCTATAAATCCCTTGTCAGAGTCACATAGCCAAAAGCAATGATGCAAAATGCAGGAAGATCACAGGCCGGTGGGTGAAAAGTCTAGTGGGTCAAATGGGTGGAAGGATCACAGGGCTGGTGCAGGTCTCTGAGTGGGTCGCCAGCAGGAAGGTGAAGCAGAGAGAGTCATGAATTATTAATTACATAAGCAAGGTAATATACTGTAAAGAACCTGAACATTTGTCGCAGATGCTTCCTTATACCAGCAACAGTGATAACATCTGGAAGTTGTCAAGAGTCACAGATGGCAAGCCTAACACTCACCTTCCTTGATTGTGTTCTGGCAACATTGCTTCTGAAAGGCAGTATCAACTGGGCTCCTGTATGTCCCCCCATCCAACATCCATCCAAGTTCAATGGAAAGGTGGGACTGTTCTCAGATACACTGGCCTTGCTATTACAAATCTTTAAGGTAATCCTCATGCTTACATTTATTTGGTTTCTTTTAATCCTAAAATCTATACTTAATCATTTTAAGTGGATCAGATTTGTTTATGATACATACTCTTGCTAATGTGATTATTCATCATAGTGACTACATTTCTGTGTAATTTTACATGGACTGAACATTAATTGTCTGGCTTCACATTTGTTTGACCATAGCGATTCCAAATGATTTCACAGGCTCAGCAAATACACAGCACATAAACTAACACTCTTTCCTCTAACACCCAGAGCCGACCACTAATCAATTATGGCATTTGTCTTGCTAAGCCTGGAAACAGCTTCTGAATCTTTCTCAAACAATGTTCCAGCCAACACCTAACAATTTATGTGGGTTGGCATTTGCTATGAAATATATTTGCCATTCCAGAGCAATGCCATACCTTTGAGAAATAGTCTCATATGAAGAGACCTCTGGGCAGCGACATCAGAAGCACAAAGGTCACCAAAGTATGTAGGCAAGCTCTGCATAGAGGATTCTGCCTGCACAATGAGACAGAGAAAAGCCCTAACTTCCAGGGAGCTGCGGATTGAGAATAATTAATTCTGTTTTTACTTTGGGGTAGATGTAGGACAGAATTCCAAAGAGAAAATGGGCAATGAACATTGAGTTTCTGCTGATGGTGATGGAAATTTTGGCGATGGCTGCACTGCCTGATGGACAAAATTAGTGTCAGTAAAATATGCCCATAAAAATATCAAAATGGCAAATGTACTATAGTTTTGTAATTAAAACAATTAAAAGTCTACGTTGGAGTGTACCCACACATCTATTAAAAAGGCAAAATCACAGCTATCAAGTCAATTCTGACTTGCTGTGAGCCTATAGGCCAGGGTTGAAGTGCCGTGTGGGTTGTTGAGACTCATTTTTTTGCCATAGTAGAAGGATTCATCTTTCTTCTACAGCAGCCGGTGGTTTCACACTGGTGACCTTGTAGTTAGCTGCCCCATGAGTCCCTCATTACATCACCGAAGATGCCTCTTTTACATCTCTAGATTTGTAGCACTTTGTTCCCCCAGGTTTCTTTCCTCTTTGAACTTTCTTACATTTCAAAATGCCACCTTATTGTGACATCATGGCTGTCCCTACAGTGGTCCAATAGAGGAGTGAAAGGGAAGCATGTCTTTTGTTTAGCAGCATAAGGGAAAAGCCCCTTCTTTTAACCTAGGGGTTCTTATTTTTTGGATTCAAGAAAGATTTGCACTAAAAAGTATTTGAGAGTTCCTCAGAGAGTTTGTGCAAGGCTGTATCTATCAATATTTATCATGCTCATAATTGAAACTGAAAAAAATGAGTGCTTATGCTCACAAAACTAACATATTTTTATGAGAATGAACAGTCTCTTCCACGATAAAATGTAATGAACACGGTATTGTTTTACCTGTGTGTGTGTGTTCACATTAAAAAATCATTTTATAGGGACTTGTTAGAACTCTTCTGCCAATCCATACATCATTTGTATCAACCTTTTGCAAATCTCTTTAATGTTTGGTTTAATAGAATATAGATTACTGTTTCACTCAATTTGTTGTTATATCGCTCATCTTATAGATCCAGTCTGGAAAGCTTTACTATGCACTCATGAGAAATCAGCATTAAAAAGATAGAGGGTGTACAAAAACACTTCAAAAGGATTATTGGGGCAATTCCATTATTTTCTAGTTAAATTTCCCCCAAAACTTTTGAAGTTCCTCAAACCAGCATTTCTGCGAGACAGTTTTCACCACATGAACCATCTGAAAGGATTTAGGCTGACCTTTGAGAACAGCTGCTTTAATATATTCTGTGATGAATGCTGATTTAATAGATGTTGAAAGCAGAAAGCATCTTGCTTGGGCTATCTCTGATATTTTATGATACAAAAAGTATTAGACCTATAGAAAAAATATATATCAACTGAGATAATTTATTTAATTAAATATTTTAGAACAGTTTTTAATGCATATATTCATGATTTAGATAAATGAATTCTGAATTGATTGATATTGGCACTAATTAATTAGATCACGAACTGAAAAATAAAAACTGATTGCAAGTTGATGCCAAGGCATAGTCCCCTGTTGGGACTGGGCAGATCTACAGTTGTAAGTTTCAGAAACTCTCTCTCTTTACAGGAGTAGAAAGTGAGGTTTTTCTTGACAGAGTAGCTGGTGGTTTCCAATTGCTGACCTTGCAGTTAACAGTCCAACTTGTAATTACTACATCACCAAGGCACGATATATCATCAAGAACAAGTAGACATGAATAAACTGGGTGCAAGTCACAGAAAAGTTAAGATCAGGGGGGAAATAATGTGGCTCTTCTGGCCATTTGGTCTAACGATGTTGGCCCTACATTTACTTTCTAGGCACAGGAATAAGACAAATGCAGTTGTTACTCTCATTAAGCTTACATTCTAGTTGTAAAACTTTCCATAGAGGAGTTTTAATCATAGGCAAAATCAAGCCAGCAAGTGCAATCACAAAACAAGCCAGAAAGAAACATACACCAATTCCAAGTGTGTCACTGACCAGAAGGGGACAAAGAATCCCCAGGGAAGCCATTTTGGGAATACTATACAACAGTCTACTGCAGCAACTCTTAAGAAAGGACTTCATTCACCAGTTCTTATACCCTCCATCAGTGAAAGCTGAGGGCATGAGATCAAAAGGAGAATATTATACAAACGGCTTTCCTTTTTTTTTTTTAAAAGAACAATATAAACTCTGTGTTCACAATTTTATGAGACTGCGGTTCTGCAATTAAGACACTTTCTGGTTTTATATCTACATTTTAATAGTTCAACCCCATCTGAAGGATAGTCTTGCTCACCCCAAATGTGTTCGAGGGTTCATTTGCACTGAAAGAGGCAAGGTAGAGATAATGGATGAGAGGTAAATGCACGGAGCAGCCAGCAATGCGAAGGAGCGAATGGAAGATTTTCCCCAGGATGAGGAAGAATGGCATGTTTAGAAAATAAAGTGGGGTGGGGTGGAGGGGGAGAAGTGTAGGGAGCAGACGAGGCATAGGAATTGGAGCAATGGTTCTTTACCCGCCTCAGGCCGCAACCCTTTCTTACAGTTCTTCCTGTGGTGATGACTCACCCCCACCCCCAACCCATGACATTATTTTCGTTGCTACTTCATAGCTGTCATTTTGCTACTGTTAAGAATTGTGTGACCCCTGAGGAAGGGTCATTTGGCCCCCCACGGGGGTTGTGACCCACAGGTTGAGAACCACTGGATTGGAGGGATGTAATCTCAGAGGGAGTTGGTGACTGTGGGATGAAACCACCAATAACTAACCTATCTTGTGGTAGATTCAGGTGTAGTCCCTCCCCCCAAGGATATCCACATTATGACAGAAGTTTGTCACAAAAGAGTAAACACAGAAGAATGTCACTGAAAACATTTCTAAAGGAGATGCTTGCTCTGGATTATCTAACTCACTGCCATTAAGTAGATGTCAATGTCATAGTGACCTTTTGGACAGAGTTGAACTGTCCTTGTGGGTTTCTCTAACTGTAACTTTTCTTTTTTGGGGGGAGGGCATCACTGCCCGCTGGTGGGAGTAGGAGGTCTGGCCTTGCTCCTGGAGGGCTGCTGCTGAATTTGAACTGCCAACCCAGTGGGCCACAGTCCTGCACACAACCACTACCCACCAGGGCTCAGCTAAACTATAACTTTTCAAAGTGTCTTCTTTATCCCCACTGGGAAACTGATGGTTTTCCACAGTTGACATTGTGGTTAGCAGCCCACATGTAATTCCTTGCCCACTGGGACCCCCTTGGATCCACAGGGATTTTAAAAATTAATACATCCTTTTATTGGGGGCTCATATAGCTCTTATAACAATCCATCCATCAATTGTACCGGGTGGATTTTTAATGCAAGCATAGGTAATATTTTAAGAAAGAGACTGATGAGGTTTTGAATCCTAGATACAGTAGCTGCGTGAAAGAGGCAGAGAGTTGATTCATGCAGCCTCAATCCAAAGAACTTGTGAAGCCTTGCAATCACAGCGATCACAACAGGGAAATGATACAGATGGGGAAAATTTTTGGTTTCAGACTTTTGGCATAAAATTAAGAAGACACATTGATTACCGTTCAAGTGGCAATGTTGCAGAAGTTGCATATTTAGGAAACAAGGAGCAATGGTGGCATAGTGGGTTACAAGTTGGGCTACTAATCCCAAGGTTAGCAAATCCAAACCTCCAGCTGTTCTGCTTCTACTTTCTACTTCCACAAAGATGTATATTCTTGGTAATTTGCAAGGGGTTATTCTTGTGACCTACTGTGTCACTATGAGTCTAACTGACTGCCTCAGTTAGTTCAGAGAAAGTGAATTTTCATTTTAAATAGTGCATCAAGAATTTTTCTGTATTTTTATTTGGTTGAGAAGCTAAAATTTGGATTGTCCCTCAAATAAGAGAGAAATATATGATCTTGTTTGTTTTCAAACACCTGCACCAACAAACAGAAAGCTTCTAACTTCTGTCTGATTCTATATCATATTTGAATTTTTAGCTATAAATAAAGATCAGGTAGTAGAGAAAATGTCACTAATTAAATATTTAGCTCCTCATGGTATGCATGCTTTTCATAAAGTTAAGGAGGACCTATTGCTTTTCTGAGATTTGAATAACTTTCATACCAAGATGGCTTCTTTAAAGCAATTTAATAGTACAATGTTCTGGATTATGCTATATTGCAGCATATGAAAGCCTGGGGGGAAATTCTCTCATAAAAGTCTATAATGTTTCTATGATTGAACACTGTTTCAGAACTTGGTAAATCTTTTTATTTTCCTTCATGCTTATTTTGACAGAGCGGAGGGGGCCATTTGGGTGAATGTTTACTTGGAAGAAGGCTGAGTTTGTATTGTTGCAAGAGTTAGCTTACACAAAATCCATTCATAAAATAATTGCTTACTGGAGTTTTTCATCATTAAGAGAGACACGTCTGTGCAGTTTGCAATAGGAAGCATTCACCTCTAGCAAATGATACTTGTTAGAATAGATTGAGATGTGGGATCTGGAAAATATTCAGAAGTTCTATTTGATTCCATGATACCAAACACTAGACTCTAGTGACTAGAGACAGGATTAAGTTTCAATTCTACAACTACCCCATGGAAAAAACCCACAATAATCAAGTGAAAACTGCATATTTTACCTCTATTCATGGTTAAGAGGCAATGGAAATGAGGATGTTTTCTCAACAAGACAGATTGACTCCATGCTTGCAATAATGGGCTATATTATATGCAATAATAAGCATATTGATTGAGAGGATAGGACAGGATCAAGCAATTCTGTTTCATCCTGTGGTACAAAGGGTCGCTGGGAGTCAGGAACAATTTGATGACAGCTAACCACAAGAGTATGGTAGTTTTTCTCTGGAAAATGTGGTAGCGAAACAAATAAATAGAAGCAAACAAGCCTATTTAGAATTGCTGAAAGTATTATTAAATATATCTATGGGTGTAGTTTCAAAAATTAGTTTGTATCCTAAACAAAAGCAATTGCTCTACTCATATCCTGAAATTAAACTAGTGAAATTTCTTCCTGATTCTTGGTGTCATTTGTTCACTAGCAAACATGTCAGGTGATGGAAAGGAACATCGTGTGTGTGTGTGTGTGTGTGTGTGTGTTGAAGTGGAGCGATATAGTACAGAACTAACCACTTGGGCAGATGATTCTTTGTCTCTAGTTTGTAATCACCATGAAATATATAACAATTAATTATATAACCAGTCTTACAAATTACCTTGGTTTAGGGATCATGTCTTATTAATTTTTGTACTGAACATAGTGCCTTGAGGTAAATATTAAATTGCTGCCTTACACATTGATTATCCCAATAGACTCTTAACTGTTTTGCAGATTCCAATGTACATTTCTACTAGATACTTGATATAAAACACAATTGAATTATGAATACTTTCCATTTGTGCTACAGCATCCCTGTATTTACGTATGATGACTTATTTTGCTGCAATGCCCTTTTTACTCCAACCCTGGCCAAATAGGTTTTTTTCTCTTTATTGCTTTCATGGCACTTGGTCTGCTCCCTCTGGAATTATATGAGGACCTTATAAACATTTAACTTTTCCATTTACATGATTTAAAAATATTATTCTACTCCAAATTAAAAACAAACATGGAATTGATTCTGACTCACACAATTCTACTCTGACTCATAGGTGTCAGAGATGGACTGACGTTCCAATGGTTGGTTTTCTAGAAGCAGATATCCAAGTCATTCTTCTCAGGTATCTTTTGATAAACTTAAATCTCCAACCTTTCAGTGACCAACCAACCAATGATACTAATTCCATCATTCTATACACAACATAGATACTCTTCTCCCCAAATGGTTCTTGTATGCTAGTCCAATAGTCCATAGTGATCCAATAGGATGCCCGATGGTTTCTCCTAAATTGTAATCTTTATGGGAACTCTTCGCCAGGCCTTAGCTCCCGTGGAGCTGCAAGCTGGTTAGAACCACGGACCTTTAGTTAGCATTTAACCATTCCACTGTCAGGGCTCTTCTGCTGGAGAATGAGGGGACTTTCGCTCCCTTAAAGAGTTACTGTTTTAGAATTCCTCAGGAGCAGTGCTGCCCTGTCCTGTAGGTCGCTCAATGTCAGACTCAACTCCATGGCTGTGTGTTTGGTTTTTTGGTTTGGTTCATTTTGAACATGCCTTATGCTGCATGCTTGTTATTTATGCAGTTTTCTCCACTCTGGCCAGAGACTTCTTGTGCTTCTCCATCCTGGTGGCATAGTTATTATGCATTGGACTACTAAATTTTAGGTGTGCAATTTGAAATTATAAGGGTTACTCCATAGGAGAGACTTTTTTTTCTCTACTCCATTAAACAACACTGGAATACTGCTTGGTTTAAAATCAGGAAGGGTGCAAGTCAGAAGCGTATCCTGTCACCACACTTATTCGATCTGTATGTTGACCAGATCAGCAGAGAAGCTGGATGCTGGGGAAGCCACGTGGAGAGCCCTGCCAACACTGAGATGCTTACATACTCACTGATTCCGCTTTCCACTTGCATTCAGTGTTATTGTGTGTGTTTTGTGAGTCTGGGGGGGACTTTGCAGATCAGTGTCAGACATATGGGCTACTGTTGGATTTACGGGCTTGAATTGGACTGGTTGGGATGCTTTATAAAAAACTCTCTCTTATGTACCTAAGAGTTTCTGTAGATTTGTTTCTCTAGTCTGCCCAGACTAACACATCCACTTATGAAGGTTGAAATCTGAAGTGGTTGGATACAATTTGCATAGACAACAAGGACTGGTAATAGAGAAAATCTACCAATAATGTTCATTCACACAACAGAACCATGCCTATCAGATTTATACATGCCACAATGGATCAAGGTTAGCATTAAAACAGTGTTTGGTAGTTTCAGGACACCATTTGCACCATTTATTGTCTTTCATATCTTTTCAATGATCCCTTGGTTTTTTTCATGTAGATGTTCTTTACTGTCATCCCATAACTCATCAGATTTGACCACATAGCAAAAGATAATGTAGAAGCGCAATATTGGCAGCTAAACTGAGTCCAGGGATTACCTCTGGGACAGACCATCAATTACTCATTTGAAAATTCAGGTTGAAGCTAAAGAGTTAACTGAGAATTAGGATTTCAATTATATACTCAAGTATAATACGACCCGAATGTCAGTCTAGGTGCCTAATTTTACCACAAAATGACATTAAATATGCAAAAAGACTCAACTTTTACACAAGTATATACAGTAGGTGGCAACATTTACATTTTGTTACCACTCCTTGGTCAAAACATGGATTTTTGTTTTAGTATCTAGAAATCCTCTCATGTCTTCCCTCAATCTCTGTGACCTTTTTCTAACCTAGAAGTCACCTTATCTCTTTAATACTTGAATTAGTGAAATTTACCAACAATGTCAGCAGCTTTATTGGATTATCTTGGTTTTGCTATGCAAATATCTATTATATAATTTTTTTTCCTGGAAAGCATTTGAAATGGGTTTAGAACTTTGTATTGTGTGGAAAATCAAAGTCAGTAAGACTTTTTATATAGATATTGTAGAAGAGGGAAATTTCAAGTCTGGTCAGACAGAGGTTAAGTTCATGAATAAGCTGGTAGGCTGAAGGTTGATGATCCAGGAGAAAGCAAACGTGCAGTCTTACACACTCCACTTACTTTGAATTCGGCCACATCTCAGATGAAATATTGATTACATTAAGGATGTGGTCTGAGTGAGGGTGTGGCACCCAACTTTGATCTGACAACTGATGGCCTGCTTGTAATCACCTCCCATTAGGTCATTTCATGATATCCCACCCAAGCCAAGTTGACACAACATCTAGCAATCACAGGTTGGTGATTCTTTTTCTTTACTGTCATCTGGTTTCTACTATTTTTTTTAATTGAGAAGGCATGGTGAGTCACCAAACTTTTATTTTTCCTTTAAGTTTGATCATACACATATATGCATATATACATATATATTCGTGTTTAAAATGAGCCTATTTGTCACTGAAGCCCTCAAGACCATTTCGGTTATACTTTTTCTCTTTTTAAACAATCAGATGAGTATTTTCTTCTCATTAACTCATTTTACAATGCCTTTGTAAAATAAATCTGAAAATTTAAAATTGTAAATGCTAATTTATCATGTTAATATTTAAATCAGTAGTAAACAGTTCTTTAGCAATTATATCTAAGCCCAGGTCAAATTTTCTGTGTATTGACCATTTTGGTGATTGTTTGTACTACCTGATTTTTTTTTTTTTTTGGTCATGACTAAATGTGCTGGATGTACAGAAACAAGCAACCTTTTAAAAATTGTAGAAGAATTTTTTGGGGAGGGACATCACTACCCTCTGGTGGGAGTGGGAGGCCCAGCCTTGTTCCTGGAGAGCTGCTGCCAGATTTGAACCGCCAAGCCAGCCCCACACTCAACCACTATGCCACCGGGGCTCAGCCTGGATTTTTCATAATTCTAAAATCAAGGGAAAGTATGAATCTGGAGCAACAGCAAGTCAAAAACAAATCTATGACTACGTGGAGGTGCAGGCTTGTACAAGAAGCCACACCTTCATGGTTCACTAAGTCCTTGTGCTTATGCAAGGTGATTTATACAGTTAGTTCCTTCATGGGGATACTTTCTCAGTGAAATGACAGACTAGGTCACAAAAAGAAAGCCTTATCATGCAAAGATGCATGACAAGGTCATTTGTTCATCCTTGGTTCTAATGCTAGAAAGTGTAAAAATACAACATTGTTTTTTATCTCACAGCCCTGTCTTCCCCACACATCCTTTGTTCATGGGAGGTATCCAGAGCTTAGGAATTTGTTAAATATGGCCATGTTATCTGGCAAAAGCAAATGAAATTCCTTTCTAATTCAGAGCTCACCTTAATTGTACAGATTTAGATTAATGAGGTGATATTGGAAACTTATAAAAACATGAGAAACAAACCTACATTGTTGTGAATGAATGCAATCAACAATAATATTTGAAATGGAGTTACAGCATTTTAATAATATTTTTAGAGAAAGAAATAAAGTAGGCTTGTGCAATTTATAAGTCAAGGGTACAAACAGATGTAGGGTAGAGGGGTGTGTGAAAATTACTAATGGAAATCCCGGAGTAGACAAGAAAACAGAGAATCAGGAACAGGGTATGGATCAGGGGCATGGAACTGAGAAATGGAAGCTGTTGTTGAAAGGTCGAATTAGGTATGGGCAAGAACTTGAAGGATCCATGTGTTTCTCAATTTCACAGGAAGAGTGAAGGAAGTGAGAGTGCATAGTTAAACTCAAATATTGAGAGTACGGATAAAAGTTTGAGTTTCGCATGGAAAAAGAGAAAAAGATGAACCACCGCTACAGCAACAAAAATAGAATGACTGATGATTAGTGATGTGAGTCTGAGAATTTACATCCAAAATTGCAAAATATTTAGTCCACGAGTCTGTAGCTTTTGCAGCCATGGGAAACACCAAAACCAATTTGACTGCCATCGAGTCGATGCTGACTCCTAGCTACCTTATTGGACAGGGCAGAATTGCCCTTGTGCTGTTCAGAGACTGAAACTCTTTACCAGAGGAGAAAGCCTCCTGATTAGCTGAGGAGTATCTGGTGGTTTTACACTGTTCACTTCGCAGTTAACAGCCAACATATAGCCACTACGCCACCCCTTGTGAATTCCCTGAGATCAGACAGAAGCTATCAAATGCACACTGAATACAGAAAGCACATTTGTAGCTAGGACAAAGGAAATGGAATTCTTGCATTATCAAAAAATGCAACCAGTCTTACTTTAAGAAAAACGTACTGCGATTTCAGGGAAGGTTTACAGAGCACATCAATGTTTTCACATTCAACAGCTCATCAAACCTCCCATTGTTCCCCCCCCCCCTCCCCGGTTCTTGGGAGTCAGTCTCTGAGATGACGAATTATGGACAAGACAAGATGGCAGCATCTGAGGAGCTGAAGGAGCTGGAGGAGAAGCCACACGGTCTTACCCTGATGGAACCAGACCTCTCAAGCTGGAGAAACCACATGGAAACCCCTGCCAGCATTGAGTTGCTTCTACCATCACTGGGTGCAGTTGATGGATCCTGAGCCTTGGAAACGAGGAACCATGGGGAGACCAACACTGGGACGCTGCACCCACTGGCCTGTGACTTCATGAGTTGGAAGGAGACTTTATAGACTGGTATAGGGCATAAGGGCTAATATCGGACTTATGACTTTGAACTGGACTGAGTTGGAATGCTTTCTAAATGTTCCATTTCTCTTGTATATAAACCTTACCCTTACATCCATATGCATGTCTATGAATTTGTTTCTCTAATCTACCCAGACTAACACAGTCATAGGGTCCTCCTCCCTGGTGAAGCTTCTTTTCGGTTCTTTTGGCCACTTCTTAGGAGGTTAACTGTTTTCCTATTTTTGCAGACCAGGAGAGTATTGTAGATTTAGTAACAAGCCCATTATTTCTTGTTTGTTGTGTCATTGCTAAAAATTCTCTCCTAGACTGTGGATTCTCTTGTACCTTCTTGCTGAAATCTTTGACACACACAATTTTGTTTGTTTTCAAATCATTTTTCTTTTTAGGTCATCACTGCTCTGGTGGTGGGAGTAGCAGGCCCATCCTTTGCCCCTTTGGAGCTGGAATTGAACCTCCATCCCAGTGGGCTGCAGTCCCGCGCACAACCACTACGCCACGGGGGCTCAGCCTGTTTCTAAATCATTTTATTGCAGGCTCATAAAGCTCTTATCACAATTCATCCATTCATCAATTGTGTCAAGCACATTTGTACATTTATTGCCCTCATCATTCTCAAAACATTTGCTTTCTACTTGAGCCCTTGCTATCAGCTCCTCATTCCCCCCTTGCCTCCCTGCCCCTCTCTCACAAACCCTTGGTAATTTATAAATTATTATTATTTTGTCATGTCTTACACTGTTTGACATCTCCTTTCACCCACGTTCCTGTTGTTCAACCCCGAAGGAGGGAGTTATATGAATATCCTTGTGATCAGTTCCCCCTTTCTACCCCACCTTCCCTCCACTGTCCTGTTACCGCCACTTTCCTCACTAGTTCTGAGATGTTCGCCAGTCCTGGATTCCTTTTGTCCAGTTCCTCTCTGTATACCAGTGTACTTCCCCTGTTCTAGTCAAATTTGTAAGGTAGGATTTGGATTATGTTAGTGGTGGGTGGTGGGGGAGGAATCATTAAAAGAACTAGAGGAAAGTTTTATGTTTCATCTTTGCTGTACTGCACCTCGACTGGCTTGTCTCCTCCCTGCGACTCTTTTGTAAGGGAACGTCTAGTTGCCTACAGATGAATTTTGGGTCCCCACTCTGCACCCCCCTTCATTCAACTCCCCTTTTGTTCTTTGATGCCCGATACCTGACCCCATCCACACCGCGTGATCGCACAGGCTGGTGTGCTTCTTCCAAGTGGGTTTTTTGTTTTTCAGCTAGATGGCTGCTTATTTATCTTCAAGCCTCTAAGACCTCTGATGCTACATCTTTTAATACCTGGGCATCGTCAGCTTTCAGGGATCGTATCATGAAGGTGCACATCATGGAATGCCAGTTTAATAGAACAAAGTGTTCTTGCATTGAGGGAGTACTTGAGTAGAAGTCTAATATCCACCTGCTACCTTACTACTAAACCTATAAATATATGCACATAGATTTCCCCATCATCTTATATAAATATATTTGCATATGTACATGTCTGTATTTTGAGCTCTATAAATTCCCTTTTTTTGGGGGGGTGGGGTGGGGTGTCTGGTACACCACCACCTCTGGTGGTCGTGGGCGCCACCTAGTGCTGCTCCTGAGAGCTGCCGCTGGATTTGAACTGCCAAGCCCATGGGCCGCAGTCCCACATTCAACCACTTACGCCACCAGGGCTCAGCCCGCTGTCCAGTTCTTTCCTCTGCTTCCTTTTACTTGCCTCTTGTCCTACTATCATGCTTAGCCTTCATTTGGGTTTCAGTAATTCCTTTCCGTTACATTGCCCTTGATCAAGTCCTACCAGGTTTCCTACACTCTCCTTGCCATGGATTTTGGATCATTCCTTGTTCCCTTGTCCTTGGGTTTGTTAACACCCACTTCCTTCTGCCCACTTCACTGTCCCTCTGGAAACATCGTTCCTGTTGTTTACTCCTCCAGATAGTTTATCCTGCCTATCTTTTCTAGATAAACCTGCAGAGATAATGATATGAACAAAAGCAAGGCCGTGCAAAACAAAGCAACAAAAGAAAATAAAACAATAACGAAAACCAATGATGGAAACAAAGAAAAGTCTGTAAATAGTTCAAGGACTCTTTGTTGACCTTTAGGAATGTTTTATGGTCGAGTCTGAAGATGTGCCATGCCCTGGCCCAAAAGTCTATTTTTGTATTCCCTCTGGACTTCCTTGCCCTGGCCCGATTGATGTTCTGTTACATACTCATAATGTTTTGCTTTGGTGCGGTGGGGTCAGATTGGGTGCAATTTTCACACTGTGTCTCCAGTGTTTTCATCTGTAGGGCTATGGGTTGGTGAGGTATGTAGCACACACAGGTGTCTTATCTTTTGTAAATCCCACTAGTCGATTTCAGTTTCATCTGGGTGTTTTCCCTTCACTATTTCAGTTAGCCTATATATTCCCTGCAGCAAGTTACTTAGGTTTGCCCCGATTCCTTTGTTGATTATCATAATAGTTGGGGTTTTACTTTTAGGTCTGTGATTCACCTTGTGTTTGTTCATGTGCATGGGGTGAGGTAAGGTTCTTGTTCATTTTTCTGCAGGTGGATATCCATTTTTTTTCGGTACCACTTATTAAAGAAGACGTCTACCTTCCACGTGATGCTTTTTTTTGGCTCTTGAATATTGTTGTCTATATGCTGTTGATTGTATTTCTGGGTTTTCTGTTCTTTTCCATTGGTTTCAATACTAGTCATTATTGCCATAGCATGCTGTTTTGACCACTGTAGCTGTATAGTAGGTCTTAAAGTCAGATAAGGTGAGCCCTCCAACTTTGTCCTTCTTGAGGAGTTCTCGGCTAATTCTGAGCTTCTTCCCTCTCCATATGAGATTGGTGGTCAGTTTTTCCAGTTCTTTGAAAAAGGTTGTTCTTATTCGAATCAGTATGGTATTAAACTTACATACGACCTTGGGTAAGACTGACATCTTTACTCTATTGAATCTTCCAATCCATGAGCATAGGGTAGTCTTCCATTTGTGGAGCTCTTTTTTGGTTTCCTGTAGTAAGGTTCTGTAGTTTTCCTTGTATAAGTCTTTTGGTTTGGAGGAGTTAGATATATCCCTAGATTTTTCAGTTTGTTCTTGACTATACTGAAGAGTACTGCCTTCTTGATCTCCACTTCCGTGGTCTTGTTAACTTCTGTTTGCTGATCTTGTATCCCACCACTCTTCCATATTCCTCTATCACTGCCTGTTGTGGAGTTTTTTTGTTTTTCAATATATAGAATCATGTTGTCTGCAAATAGTGATAATTTCACCTCCTCCTCTCCCAGATGGATGCCTGTAATATCTTTCTGTTGTCTTATGTTGTTAGCTAGAACCTACACTATGATGTTGAATAGAAGTGGGTACAAGGAGTATCCTTGTTTGATTCCCCTTTTCAGTGGGACTGTTTTCATTTTTCTCCGATGACTATGATATTGATTATTGGTTTTTTTTTTTTGTAAATAGCTTGTATTAACTCGAGGAACTCCTCTTCAACTCCTAACTTCTTGAGTGTCTTCATGAGGAATGGGTGTTGGATATTGTAAAATGCCTTTCCTGTGTCTATCAATATTATTATGTGGTTCTTACCTTTTTTCTTATCAATGTGGTTAATAATATTGATGGAATTGGGGTGTGGAACTATCCTTGCATCCCTGAAATGAATCACACGTTATCATGATGGCCGACATGTTTTATATACCTTTGTATTCTATTGGCCAATATTTTGTTATGGATTTTTGTGTCTATATTCTTTAGAGACATCAGTCTGTAGTACTCTCTTCCTGTAGGATCTTTGCCCTGTTTGGGTATTAACGTTACACTGGCTTCGTAGAATGAGTTTGGGAGTTTGCCAAGTTTTCCTATGCGCTGGAATAATTTGTGGAGGATCACTGTCTGTTCATCCCTGAATACTTGGTAGAATTCTCCCATGAAGCCATCTGGCGTGGGAGTATTTTGCATTGGTAGTTTCTTGATAGCGGTTTCTATTTCTTCTTTTGCTATGGGTCTGTTGATGTTCTTAACCTCTTTCTGCTACAATTTAGAGAGGGATTCCCTCCACCCCCAGTATTTATACATGTCTTCCACATTGTTGAATTCATTAGAATACAGATCTTCATGATACTTTTTGATTATTCCTTTAATCTTGGTGTCTGTTGTGATTTCCCTGGTTTCATCCCTCATTCTGACTTTGATGTTTGCTTCTTCTTTCCTTGTCAGCTTGCCAGCTGACTGTGAGTCTGTTGCTCTTTTTAAAGAACCAGCTTTTTGCTGTATTGGTTTTTTTGCATTGCTTCTTATTTCCTTGCTCATTTGGTTCTGCCCTGATTTTTTATTATTTTCTTTCTTTTGCTATTGGAGGGGCTACACCAAGGAACAGCCAAGAATTGTAAGCATTTTTAAATTAAAAACAACCCCCCCCCTTTTTTTATAATGGACTTGTGGTGTGCTCTGGTATTGGGGCTATGTTGTGCTGTCTCTCAGGGAATGGAGGACCAAATTGCCTGAGTAGTTTTGGGGCTGACTGAATCTGAAATTTTCCCTCAACGACACTCCTGTGTCATTCCTAGCTCTCCTGCACAGCAATGTCATGGGTAAATATCCCAGGGGCCCCGCAATTGCTGCAAATTTGTGACTAATTATGTATCATTACCCATGCTGTCAGGAGAGGAGCTAGGGTGTGGGGAATGTGATTGCTGATGTAGTCACTCCGTTCCTCGCTGGGGAGAGAGAATGCCAGATTGGTGTGGATAGCAGTGAGTGAGGTGAATAACACACTCTGGTGTGAGGTCTTGTGGTTTGTTCTCAGAGGTTCTCCATGAACCTGGGATTGATTATGACTGCTTTTAGACACCAGCCTGGAAAAATTACTGCACAATGCGGGTCTCGAGTTCTTGTATTTTAGGTGTAAGAAGTGGTCGCAGATGCCATCCCACTGGATTAGGTTAGCGATTGGTGGATCCCAAGGGCAGACTTGCTGAACTTAAAACATTTCAGCAAGTTTTCGAATTGTTCCATGGGTGACAATTGCAGGGTGAGGTCTGAAACAGACCGTAGTACAAGGAATTTATTTTTAGTGGCCAGCCTCCTAATATTGGCTCCTCACCCCTTAATTTTCTGATCTAGCAACAGGAGCACTGGGCAGGTGAATCTACTTGGATTCTCTTTATATTTTTTACAATAGTCATCTCATACAATATTTGTCCTTTTGTGTTTGACTAATTTCACTCAATATCCTCCAGGTTAAACCATCTTGTAAAATGTTTGACAGAGTCACTGTTATTTTTAATGCTGCATGGTTTTCCCTTGTGTATAATGTACACCAAAATTTATGCATTCTTTTACTGTTGGGCATTTATGTTGTTTCCATCTTCTTGCTATTGTGAATAGTAGTGCTATGACCATGGGTGTGCATATATCTGTTTGTGTCACAGTTCTTCTTTCTGTAGGATGTATGCCAAGTAGAGGAATTGTTGGGTTAAATGGTATTTCTATGAACAATTGTTTGAAGAAGCACCACACTTCTTTCCACAGTGGGTCTACAGTTTTACAGTCCCACCAGCAATGTACGAGGCTCCAGTGTCGCCACAGCCCCCCAGCACTTGTCATTTTCTGTTTTTGAAACTTTGATATCAATGCTAGAATGAGATGGTAGTTCATAGTTACTTTGATTTACATCTTTCTCGTCGCTAACGATCTTGAGAATTTCTTCCCATGTTTGTTGGAAGCCTGATAATCTTTAGTGATCTGTTTATGTGCTCTGTCCATGAAAAATATAATTATTTGTCTTTTTCTGGTTGAAGTATTTAACTTTTCTATAGATTTTAGAGATTAATTACTTTTTCAGTGTGATGGTGCTACCCACCCGCCCCTCGAAGTTTATGTGTTTTCTTTAAAACTCTTATGATGGAATCTCTAAAGCACACGGATATCTAATTTATAGCTGGTCACAGTCAGCTATCTTGTACTCTGTGTATATGTGTTTCATTATGTTTGATAGTGTGTTATGCTATGTTTTAGGGCTTTTTAGCTGGTCCTTTTTTATGAATGATCTTTATAGGTCTTCACTTTAAGTTTCAGTCTTTAATCCCTCTTGAGTTCCTTTTTAGTATATGTAGTGAGGTGTGGATCCCGTTAGATTCTCCTGTAAATGGAGACTCAGCTTTGCAGATACCATTTGTTGAAGAATCTCTCTCTTCTTGAATGTGTATTAACCCTACATAAAAAAAATCAGTTGTCTGTAGGTGAAAGGATTTTCTCCTGGGTATTCAATTTTGTTGATCTACATGTTGCTCATCGTCCCAGTGCCAGGCTGCTTTCCCTACTGCAAATGTGCAGTAGGTTTTGAAATCCAGAAGTGAGACCACTCCCAATTTGTCCTTCTTAAGCAGTACTTTGTTTATCAGGAGTCTCTTTACTTTCCATATAAAGCTCCTGCTTTGGGATCTGGATCAGAGTTTCATTTTACTTATAGCTGCTATGGGCAATATTGCAAAAGATAGAAATATTGTCAGCACTTGAGTTTACAAGAGGTAAAGCCTTTTTTTAAGCCTTTGTTGAAAATTTTTTATTTAAAAATTTTTCATGGCCTTTTTTAAAGCCTTTGTTGAAGATTTTTGATCTTAAAATTTTTTTCATGGCAGAAAGGGCAAACATTAGCTCTTCAGAAAACTCATCTACATGACTTATCAGGGAACATCTACATTTTAGATGATTAAATTGATTACCATTTAAAAAATCTGTTGTCTGTCTCCAAGCATATCTAGCAAGCCTGAAACAATGACAACAGGCACCTTAAAACTCCCTCACTCAAAATATTCACAAAGTGGTTAAGTAGTACGCATATTCAGCTTGAAATTCTGATAGCCAAAGACCAAGTGTATGTATGGATTTTAAGCATTTTCCTCATCATTATTTCATCGCCACTGGACTCATTCATTGTGTTAGGTGTTCTAATCACTTATTGATCTTCTGTAACAAGCATGGCAGCTGCAGCAAAAGACTCACCATTTTCCTGTCCAGAATTGCTGCTGCACCACAGCCCCTGCTGTGAAGAAAATTAAGTATGGATGAGAGATCCTTGTTGATTTCACTCTCAGCAGGTTCCACATGAAAAACTACTTTGGCTTAGGAGATCCTGAAATAAGGGAGAAAATAGAAAGAAATGAGGGCTAATCTGACACAATAAAGAGTAAAGTCAATTGGAAAAAAATGAACAAGGCAAAGAAACAAGTTTTAAGAAACTGCAAAAGTAAAAAAAAAAAAATCTAAAAGAGGAAATGAGCAGCTCCAAAAGATGATTTGATGAGACAGCTAGATGTGGGAAGTGCCCAGAGACAAAGGAAGCAGGGACATGGTACAATTCTAGTGCTGTTGGCATCTCATAGAGCTCTTTGGCAAGCAAGGCTCCTCTGGTAGCTGTTATCTGTTTAGTACTCCGAAGGGGAAGTTTATGAAGAACACGAGGTAATATAAAGCATTGTTTAACTTAGTCACTCCATTCAGTTTGGGTACTGAGGATTTCATAAGTTGCCAATATTTTCTTTTTGTTGTCTTATCATTATGCTGTTTGTTGTGAAAGACAGAAATAATTAGACTGAGGTCGAATGTGAGGCTGACTCACATATGCTCAAGAGTAAGAAACTTCTCTTTAAAACTCTCTGAATTTACTAGTGTGGTTCAATTCCAGGAAGCTCTAGGAAGCTGCTACTTTATTATCAAATCAACCTTCATTATATGTGAATCCCTTGATAGCCTCTTGCTTTAGTAATTCTCTCACCCCGTTTTTATGTCTGCCTTAGGAAAAAGAAGTACCAACTGTAAGCAAACAGAAAATACATAGAAGCATGCTCTAGGCAAATATGGTTAAAAGTCTGTGTTAGTCTAGGTTGACTAGAACAAATTCATAGACACTTATTTGTATATAAGAAAGAGCTTTTTATCAAAGAGTAATGGAATATTAAGAAAGACCTGTCCAGTTCAAGTCCATAAGTCTTATATTAGTCCATTTGGTTGATACCCGTTTACAAATTTCTTTTCAGACTCATGCAGCACATGCAATGATGCCAAATGCAAGAAGATCACAGACCAGTGGGTGGAAAGTCTTGTGGCTCCAGTGGCGGTGGGAAAAACTCATGTCAGTGCTTGTGTGGGTCTCCATGCAGCTCCTCTAGCTCAAGGACTCTGGCTCCATCAGGGTAGCTGATGTAACTTGTCAACAGGAATGTCTCACAGGGAGTGTGTGTGTGTGTGTGTGTGTGTGTATCTGGCCTCCAGTTAACTATTTCTGTTCCCCCTCGCCCCCCCCCCATGAGGTCATCAAGCCAAGACCCAAGACAGACTAAAATCCACCCCTTCACAAGTTGACAGATTATGTAACTGCCACAAGACTGTAAGCTATTTTATTTATTTTAAGAATCATTTTATTGAGGACTTTTACCAGTCTTATTCCAGGCATCAATTATAGCAAGCATATTTGCACGTTTCCATCATAATTTATGAAACATTTCCTACTTAAGTCATTGGTCTAGGCTCCTCTTTCCCCCCTCCCTCTCACCTAAATTATTTTAATTTATAAAAGTGACAAATTTATGACTTCTTATAAAAGTGACAAATTTATGACTTCTTACAAAATGATAATGGTATACAATAGAAATATAGGATCTGAAATGAAAGGAAACCAAATCTCTCAGTTGCTTAAGCTTAGCCTCTGAGGTGGAGTGAACTTTCTTAGTCTGCTTCTTTTATTCATGCCTCTGTAACTCACACCAAATGATTGGGTGGGGGCATGCAAATGCTGTTGGTATGTATTGTCAAGTCGGTTCTCACTCATAGCCATCCGTACGTCCAACCGAACAAAGCACTGCCCAGTCCTGCCCCACCCTCACAATTGTTCCTGTGCTTGAGCCCGTGGTTGCGTCGTTGTGTTGATCATTCTCGGTGAGAGCTGCCCCTCTATGCCACTACATAGAGCCCTGGTGGTGTGAATGGTTACGCACTGTGATAAGCATGATGGGGGTTCAAAACCAGCAGCAGCACCATGGGAGAAAGACTGGACTTTCTGCTACCGTAAACAATTATAACCGTGGTGGATCATATGAGTCAGCTGACTCCATTGCAGTAGAAGTCTACTTTGTCATGCAAGGACGGTGTGGAAAACACTAATAGAGGGAATTGAAAATACTTATTTGGCATTTACCTATGGATGATACCCATCTCAGAAGCAAGAATAGACAGAATTTTCAGGACCATCAAGAAGAAATGGGCACCAATGGAGCATGTTTGAGGTCACTGCTCAAAGTTGTAAAGCCTATAGAAGTAAAGACTTTGGGACCTTCCTATGCTGATGCAGCATGACTGAAAGTGAGGATAAAATCTGCAAAAATTTGGATTTTTGCTCATAATGGGAACTTGGAGTGTATAGAGTAGGAATCTAAGAAAACTAGAAGTGATTAAAAGCTAAGTGAGGCTGAGCCCTGGTGGGCTAGTGGTTATGTGCGGGACTGCAGCCCACAGGGTTGACGGTTTGAATCCAGCAGCAGCTCTCTGGGAGCAAGGCTGGGCTTCCTACTCCCACCAGGGCGGTGATGCCACATACACACACACACATATGCACACAAACAAACAACAACAAAAAAAGCCCCCCAAAACAAAACAAAATAAAAAAAATTGAAGTGAACACTTTGCTATTAATATATTAGATGTTGGTGAGCTGAAATGGACTGGCATTGGCCATTTTGAATTAGAAGATCATATAATTTATTATGCTGGGAATGACACAATCAAAAGAAATGGTGTTGTAGTCATCCTCAGAAAAAGATATTTCAAGATCAATCCTAAAGTAGAATGCAGTTGTGATAGTATTATATCTGTCAGAATTATAGGAAATCTAATCAAAACAACCACTATCCAAGTTATGCACAAATCACCACAGCTGAAAAAATTGAAGAACTCTACCAATGTCTTCAGTCTGAAATTTATCAAACTATCAAAAAACATTGATAATTGTTGATGACTAAAATGCAGACGTTGGAAACAAGGATGAAAGGATAGTAGTGGAAAATAGGGTTTTGATGATAGAAGGAAAGTGAATCACATGGTGGAATTTTGTAAGACCAATCACTTGTTCATAGCAAATACCTTTTTCCCACAATTCAAACTGATTATACGCATCTAGTTCTCTTGATGAAATACACAGAGATCAAATTGACACATTTGTGGGAAGAAAATTTAAACAAGTCTGTGTTAGTCCAGATAGGCTAGAGGAATAAATTTCATAGACATGAATATGAATATAAGGAAAAGGTTTATATATAAGAGAAATAAGACATTAAGAAAGCATTCCAATCCAGTCCAGTACAAAGTCATAAGTCTGATATTAACCCATATGCCTGATATCAGTCTATAAAGTCTCCTTCTGCCTCACGAAGTCACAGGTCAGTGGGTGCAGAATCCTAGCTCTGGCAGGGGTCTCCCCATGGCTCCATGCTTCCAGGGCTCAGGGTCCATCAACAGTATGCTGCTCCAGCTTCAGAGGTCTGGCTCCATCAGGGCAAAGCCATGTGGTCTCTCCGCTGGCCCCCCCAGCTTCTCAGACGCTGCCATCTTGTCTTTTCTGTGATTCATCATCTCTGAGACTAACTCCCAACAACTGGGGAAGATAGCTTCTCATCTTCCCTAGGGAAGTATCGCGAGATTTCCCAGACATATCAGGAGAAAGCCATACCCACACAAAGGCCTCATTGTCTCTGGTTATCTCCAGATTAACAGGCTAGACTCCACCCCTACAATTCAATCATAAAATTAACACAAGCACATGACTTCCACAAAGTCCATTAAAGCTGAAATACAACCTTTGTTCTCTTCCACCTGAATTTCAAGAACAGATTTTGTGCACTGAACACAAATTACAAGACCTGATGAGCTCTGAGTTTGAGAAACTTCAAGAACATCATTCATGAAGAGAACAAAAGGCTGTTAAAAAGATAAGATAGAACAAAACAAATATCAAATTGGATATTAGAAGAGAATCTGAAACATGCTCTTAACCATACACTGGCTAGGGCAAATGGGAGAAGGCATGAAATAAAAAGCTGAATAGAAAATTTCAAAGGGGAGCTGGTGAAGGTGAAGTATTATAATGATATGTGCAAAGATATAGAATTACAACCTCCCCCCCCCAAAGGAAACACATGCAGCATATACATCCTAAACTGAAAAAACTAAAGAAAAAAAATTCAAGCCTGGAGTAACAAATTATATTAAAAGATACTATGGGCAAAATATTGAATAATGCAAGAAACATCGAAAGAAGATGGAAAGAAGATAGAGAGTCACTATACCAAAAAGAACTAATCAACATTTCACCAATTCAGGAGGAAACCTAAGAATAAGAACCAATGGTACTGAAGGAAGAAGTGCAATCTGTACTGAAAGCCTTAACCAAAAGAGAAGGCTCCAGTAATCTACAAAATATCAATGGAAATGTTATGACAAGCTGATGCAGTACTTGAAGCACCATCGTGTATGCCCAAAATTTCAAAGACAGCTACTTTGCTGACTGACTGGATGAGGTTCACAGTTGTACCCCTTACAAAGAATGGTGACCCAACACAATATGAAAATTATAGCACACTATCATTAATATGACACGCAAGTAAATTTTGCTGAAGATCTTCCAACCATGATTGCAGCAGCACACTGAAAAGGAGCTGCCAGAGGTTCAAATTGGATTCAGAAGAAGATACTTGATGATGTTATCATTGATAATGGCAGATGGATCTTGGCTCAAAGCTGAGAATACCAGAAAGATATTTACTTGTATTTTATTGACGATGAAAACACATTCGACTGTATGGGCAATAAGAAACAGGATAAACTTGAGATGAGGGAGAATTCCAGAACTTTTCATTGTGTATATTTGGAAATTGTACATGGATAACAGGCAATTGTATGAACAGAACAAGGAAATGCTGCATGACTTAAAATCAGGAAAGTTGTGCATCAGGTTGTATCCTCTCATCATTTCTATTTAATCTACATTCTGAGCAAATGACTAGGGAAGCTGGATCACATGAAGAAGAATGTGATATCAAGATTGAAGAAAGGTTAATTAATAACCTGCAATATGCAGATGACACCATCTTGCTTGCTGAAATTGAGGACTTAAAACATTTCTGATAAAGATCAAAGATTGACACCTCCAAAATGGATTACAATTTATGTACAAAATCCTCACAGCTGGACCAAGAGGGAACATCATGATAAATTGAGAAAAGAGTGAAGTTGTTAGAGATTTAATCTTGCTTAGATTCATAATTAATGCAATCAGCAGTAAAGAGATCAAATAATTGCAATAGGTATATGTGCTGCAGAAGACCTCTTTAAAGTGTTGAAAAACAAGGATGTTACTTTGAGGTCCAAGGTGTTTTGGACCCAAGCCATGTTTTTTCCAAATGCCACATATCCGTAAGAAAGATGCACATTGGAATGAATTTGAGGAAGAATGGATGTTTTTGAATTATGTTGCTGGAGAAGAATATTGAAAATACCATGGACCGCCGGAGAACAAACAAATCTATCTTGGGAGAGGTACAGCCAGAATACTCTTTACAAGCAAGGGCAGGAAGACTTTGTCACACATACTTTGGAGATGACAGGAGAAACCAGTTCCTAAACAAAGACACTATTCTAGGTGAAGTTGGGTGTGTTAGTTTGGGTAGAGAAACAAATTCATAGACACATGTGTATAGGAAATAGCTTTATATACAAGAGCAGGGGAATATTGAGAAAAAAAATCCCATCCCAGTCCAAATCAAGTCCAATAGTCCGTTATTAGCTCATGTGTCCTGTCCTCTTCAGACTCACAAAAAACTTGCAATAATGCCAATTGCAGAAAGATCACAGGTCAGTGGGTGGGAAGTCTTGTGGACCCCATGGCGTTGTAAGTGTTTCAGCAGGGATCGTTACATGACTTTTCTGACTCCATCAGGTTAGTTTTATGTGTCTTTTTGTCAGAAATGTCTCACAGGGAGTGAGGAGGGAGGGAGAGAGAGAGAGAGAGAGAGAGAGAGAGAGAGAGAGAGAGAGAGAGAATATCTCCCATCTCTAAGGAGGAGGTACAGGATTTTCCAGAATGCTCAGGAGAAGGCCATATCCAAACAGTGCCCTCCTTGGCTTCATTACCCAATTGATAGACTAGATTCCACTCCTTCACTCTTAATCCTCTCAAGTCCTCAATTGACACCAGACTATGTAAGTACCACATTCAGAGGCAGTTGAAAGGAGGAAGACCCTCAAGGACACACTAGAACTTCCCCTTTGGAATTATGAACCTTTACATTTTTATAGGAGCAGAAGGAATCATTTTTCTTCAGTAGAGTGAGTGCTGAGTTAGAACCATATACCTTGTGATTAGCAGTGCAATGCATAATCCATTATGCCACCAGAGCTCCCTTTCTCTAAGGCTTATTAGCCTAAAAAGAAATCCATCAATCGTATGCTTTTGTGGTATAGTGGTGGTTGGTTGAATCTTGATTTCCAGTTTTCTTAACCAAGAAAAAGGAAAACTAGAATTTCAGCATCCATAGTGTAGCCCTGTCCTTCATAATGTTTGTCACACCCGAACCTTGAGCCTCCCTGGGTCCAGCTTTCTAGGGAATGAGTATCCAATCATTTATCAATGTTTGGTTTTATACTAATTTGGTGAGTGGTTTGGGGCAGAGGCACCTGATGATTAGCTCTTCTTACACAGGTTTTTATACTCTTTCTTCCTGCCAACATTTTAACCTATACTTTTACTAAAGGAAATATTTGACCTTTCAATTCCTATGCCTTTCATCAGGCCTGAAACCATGTTTGCCAAAAGGTCTTTGAAATTATCTTCTACTCATCTGCAAACTTTTCCATAATCCTAAAAAAAATTATGTGTGTACGCACGAGTGTAGTCATGGGCTTAATTATATCCTTCCAAAGGGTGTATCCTCTTGTCTAGACCATAATTTCCAAATACAATCTCACGTCCATTGAGTCAAATTTGACTCATGGTGACACTCTAAGACAGGGTAGAACGGCCTGGATGGTGGATTTCTGAGACATTTACTCTCATGTGAGCAGGAAGCCCCATCTTTTCTGATGGAGTTCCAGCTTGTTTTGAACTGCAGACCTTGCAGATCACTGCTGATCTGCAATTTTCATCTTTTCATGATCTGATGTAATTATCCTCCACTGTGTGTTATATCAATATGTTAATTAGGCAGGATCCTGGTGAGGTGTACCTTGAGTGAACTCAGAGAAGTCACATCCTTTCCCAAGTCACCACCTTTACCACTCCCTTTTATCTTAAAAATCCCAAAGCCAAAGTCACTGCCACTGAGATGATTCTGACTCACAGTGATCCTATCTAGTATGTTTTAAGTGGCAGATCTTTATGGGAGCAAACAGCCTTCCTTTCACCCCTGGAAAAGCTGTTGGGTTTGAATTGCCAAACTTTTGTCTAGATACCAACAGATGGAGACATCTCCAGGTGGAGACCTTTTAATCTTTGGAGAGATAAAAGGGAATTGAGTTAAGGAGAAAGGATGGAATCTCACTATCAATAAATAAGAAGAGACAGGAGCTGAAGCAAAACATGCCCTTTGGGCAGGTAGGGTCTCTGCACTGAGAATATCCTAGACCCAGGGGAAGATTGCACCAAGACACATAGAAATCTCCAAGAAATCCTGAGCCACAGCTGTTAAAAGGGGACCAGGGTATTTTCTTAGAGCCAGCATACTAAATTTGCCTCTTTAGCGCCCTCAACTGTGAGAGAATAGGTTTTGGTGTGTTAAAGCTGTTCACTTGTGGGATTTCTGTTATATCAGCACCAGCTTTCATTTCTTTGAGGGGATTCTTTAATGTTCACTCCTTTAGAACTACTTTTCTTAGACATGAGCAGATTTGAGGTCCTTATAATCTGGTTTTCACCTGTGACTTATTTGTGTGTTTTTCACCTTGATAAAGGATAGTAGACACACATACCTTAAATATACACACAAAACTAAATACATATAATTATCTGTACATATATATATATTTCACAAAGTTTATGAAAACATGGAATGAAAAGATAATGGAGTTTTTCACGATTTTCTGAAGCTCGCTGATGTACTTAACCTAACAGGATCCATGAGATTTATCTAATCCACTGTTTTTGTGAAATTGACATTTAGGTTTCAACCTGAGAATGAAGTAAAGTTATCTATATAGTGAGTCCAAGGGAGGAGCCTAGCAGAGGAAATGGTGTTTGTGATGTTTCTCAGTTGCTTGCTGAGTTTGAAATTTTATCGTGTGACTGAAATCCAAAGGGTGAATAGGAGAGCAGCTAGGATGGGTGAAAGACATACTAGGACAGAATATGTACATTGTTAACGGCCTTATTAAGCATTCTGGGTGTAATCCTATACATAATTGAAAGTCATGCAAGGGTTTTCAGAAGAGTGGCATGATCAAAATTGTGTTTTTAATAAAATAAATTGCAGCTACCCAGAGAGTATATTAGAACAGGGGAAAATCAAGGAAGAGTTAAAGGATCTTCAGAATTTGTTAGAGGCTCTTGTTATCGCTTAGAGTGATGACTTAACAATGAAGGATGAAAATGAAATCCTTAGGCTGAGCCCCGGTGGAGTAAGTGGTTAAGTGTGGGACTGCGGCCTGCGGGCTTGGCGGTTCAAATCCAGCGGCAGCTCTCATGAGGAACGCTGGGTAGCTCCCACAACCACCAGAGGACAGTGATGCCCTCCCCCCAAAAAAACCCAAACAAACAAAAAGCAAACGTTTAAAAAAAAATGAAATGAAATCCTTGTTCAGAATTGATGGCATGTGAGTGCGTGCATATAGGTGCACACACAGACACATTATCTGGTGGTACTGAACAGTGATCCAAAACAGGCAGAACCTAAAGGAATTTGAACTTTGAAAATAGCCACCCACCCTTACTGGGTGAGTTTCACATTTATATGTTGTTTGCTGTTTTTTTTTTTTTTTTTTATGCCTGTTCTCCTAAGGTCTTAATGAATAGAACATCTAGACTTAGCAGAAAGCTAAAATCAGACTGGGTTAAGAAATCACAGGACTGAGTGAAAGCATGTCACAGTGACTGGGAATGAAAAAAGGATGTCCTAAAAAGGAGAAAGTCATCGACACTAGTCCCAACATAGAAGGTTAAACTGCCCTAAAAGCCTTGGTTGACCTTGGAACTGGGCTAGATGAAAAATTCTCTAAGCAGACCTTTGAAAAACACTAGCTGGAAGGCTGGAAAACGGAATTGAGGTTTTAGCTGTGTCCAAAGGCAGAGAAGACAATGTGAACTTAGAACTCTTCTAAGTTAGTTTGGTAAGCCCCCTGCATTTCCCACCTACACCCCCTAACAAAACATAACATTCATGATCAGGTTGATCAGCCACTTCAGCTTCCTGCCAGAACAAAAACCAACACTTCCCAGAGGAATTGAACAGATTCCAACATATCTATTGTGAAACACACTTATCAGGTCTAAACAAGCAAACAGATATCAAGATTTAAAAAAACCAAGCAACACACAACTATGTCACAGGCAAAAATCAGATGAAAAGAACTTCAAATCTACGAAACACAGTAGTTCTAAAAGAGGAAACATTTGAAGAATTAAAGAACTGAAAGCCATTACATTTTAGAAATTCTAGAATTGAAAAGTACATTTTTTTTAAAATGAAAAATTCACTGGGGAGCTTAAAAGAAGCCAAACAAAAAGCCAGTAAGTGAGAAGAAAGCCAATATATGTGATTCAATTCTATGAAGAAAAGAAGGAAAGTCAAAATTGAAGGAAATTTTAATAGCACCTCCGTGGCCTGTTGGAAGCAGCACCAGGGATGCAGTGGCTATGTGCTTGGGAGCTGACCAAAATCGGCGACTCAAGCTTGCCAGCCACATAGTGGGAGAAATATGTGGCACTCTGCTTCTGTAAGGATCAAAGGCCAATTGGACTCTTTCCTAAAGGGTCCCTATGCATTGACTTGAAGACAATGGGCTCAGTTTGATTTTGGAACGGTGGTATGATATGAAGTGACAATGTAAGCATAATTTGCGTTCCAGAAAGGGAGGAAACTTAAAATGGGAGGGGAAGGAATTTGATGAAACAAATGACCCAAATAATGTGAAACCAGCCAACAAGTAAACAAAATCTCACCAACTGAAAAACAATAGGAAACTGAGCCTGTCTTACAAAAAAGTATCAATCTTAGCCCATGTTAGAAAAGGAACTGGAAAGCCAAGGAAAAATGAAAACTTTGAAAAGCCAAATTCACAGCCGTGGAGTCTATTCTGAGAACTATCAACCCTTGCAGCAGAGTAGGAGGGTCTTTGGGTTTGTGTGTCTTTAAAAATTTATCAGAGTAGTAAGTCTCATCTTTTTCCCAGAGTGGATCATAGATTCGAACTGCTGACCTTTTATAATTTTTTTTTTGGTTAGTAGCTCAACCCATAACCCATGCCACCAGGGTTCCTTAATTTTTTTTAAAGTGCCAAGTAAAGCAACAACAACAGCTTCAGATGCCCTGGAATACTGCTGTGAATGGCAGCTACCTTCTCTCCAAAGAAGGGTGGGGGGGCTGTAAACAATAAAATGGCATCTTTGAAGGGTTGAAAGAAAACAGTCAACCTGGAATTCTAAATCCATCAACAATTTCTTTCAAAACTGAGACTAAAATAGACATTTTTAGATAAATGATGGCTGAAGGATGTGCTAATGGACGTTGTTCAGGCCAAAATTAACATGATACCTGGTGAAACGGCGATCTATCAGAAGGAAGAAAAATACAAGAAATGGTAAATGCAGAAGCAACTATGGAAGACAGCTTTTCTTCTTTTATTTTTTAACTAAGATAATCGACAGTTTGGTGATGACACAATTTTTATCCCATGAGAAGTATATATTTAAAACAGCAAAAAGGATGAAAGATACATAAGTAGGATTTTCCTTTTGTAAGATTGGGTTCTCTGAAATATAAGCAGATTTCAACAAATCAATCCTTAGGATTCAGAACCAGCACCACCAGCACCAGCATCTCCACCACCACCAGCACCAACACACACACACACACACACACACACACACACACACTCAGAACCATCAAATTGATTCTGACTCATAGTGATTCTTTATCAGGTTTCTGATGCTTTAAATCTTTGTGGGTGTGAGCAGTTTCAATGTTTTCCTGTAGCGTGGCAGGTTGGTTTGGATTGCTGGCTTTGCAGTTAGCAGTCCAACGGTTATTGGATAGCACCACTAGGGCTCTCTATAGATACAAAAGTGTAACTCAAACACCAGTAGAAGAATTACAATGAAATACTAAATATATCCGCACCTCAAAATTAAGCTGGGAGTCTGAAAAAATTAAAAAAATAAAACAAATGAAAAATTTAAGGACAAATGGCACACAAGCAGCAAACAGATATGACTAACTGACACCAACCATCTCAATACAGCATTGCAATTAAATGGTATAAAGATGGATCAAAAGGCAGAAATAGGATTAAAATGGATGAAACAAATTATGACCTGTAGAGTCTGACCCATATTGTTTAATAGAAGATGGACACTGAGAATACTCTCTGAAGTAATATGATATCGCCATAGTGTATATGTTAGAACTTTACATAGTATCAGGCCTAACTTTAGAGCCACAAATAGAATTCATGATTGTTAATGGTCGACTTCATTTTCTACATCCACTGGAGGCTAAATCACCCATCCTGATACTAAATAATTGCTTCCTTTTGGATGCTTACAGTCTGGAAGGCATTGAACATGTCTAAAGAATAATGAAACAGGAGAACGGGGACCAATACACCCCTGGTTATTTCTTTCTTGTGTTATTACTTTCTTTTGTACCATCCGGTGCCAAATAGTGTGCATCCATTTTTAATGACACCCAGGGGATGAAATTCCTCTTGGCAACTCAGAGCAGTGTTTAGCAGGTTTCTCCGGAAAGGAGTGTTTTATATGTGGCAGGAGTCTCTTATGTCACGCTTTGAGCATATTTGAATAAATTAAGAATTTGTTGAATACCTGCCTTGTGCAGTACCTGGGGAAGGCCATTAAAGATGGAAGCAATATTTTAAAATGTCTCTATTGTTATTCAACATAGATATGTGTGAGGAGAGGGGCATAACTCTTCAAATAGTTAAGTAAAACTACAGATAATATGATAAACATTAATTGGTGAGCAAAGACAATAAATGTGATTTTAAGTGCCTGGAAATTTGTGGTGGTCATGTGCTTGTGTTAATTTCATTACTGAGATGTAGGGGTGGAGTCTAGCCTGTTAATCTGGAGATAGCCATTGAGTAGCCAATGAGGCCTCCGTGTGGGCATGGCTTTCTCATGAGACTTCTGGGAAATCTCGCGATATTTCCCAGATAGAGATGAGAAGCTATCTCCCCAATTGTTGGGAGTTAGTCTGAGAGACAACAAACTATGGACAAGACAAGATGGCAGCGTCCAAGAAGCTAAAGGAGCCAGAGGAGAAGCCACATGACCTTGCCCTGATGAAACTGGACCTCTGAATGGAGAAGCTACGTAGAGATCCCTGCCAGTGCTGAGTTGCTTCTATCACCACTGGATGTCGTTAATGGACCCTGAGCCCTGGAAGTGAGGGGCCTTGGGGAGACCCCTGCCGGGGCTGGGACTCTGCACCCACTGCCCTGTGACTTCGTGAGTCGGAAGGAGAATTTATAGGCTGGTATCGGACATATAGGCTAATATCAGACTTATGACTTTGAACTGGACTGGGTTGGGATGTTTTCTCAATGTTGCATTCCTCTTGTATATAAACCTTTTCCTTATATCCATATGCATGCTTATGAATTTGCTCCTCTAGTCGACCTGGACTAACACAGAATTAAAGACAACCCTGAGATGGGCTGATCAAAGCGAGCTTTTGAGATAATTTGAGACTTCCTATGAAGCAGGACTTGGGGCAGGAGGTTTCTAAGTGCTTGAGGAAAAAAGAAAAGAGACCAGAGCATTCGGAGGGAAGACGGGGTGAGGTGGACCTGCATGGTGTACTCGCAAACAAAAGCAGAGCAGCCCAAGCAGATAGAGCAGATTCTGGGTGGGGGCCTGAGCCAGATTCAAGATAGGAAAGGGAGGGCAGACAAAGTTTACAAGAGACTGCAGAGATGTATCATGTGCTTAAACTGTTGCCAGGAAATACATGAATGCGACGGAGAAGTGACATGGAGAACATAGTTAATGACAATAAATGTGGCTACGAAGCACTGTCTGGATTCGAGAGGAAAAGATTGACTTCATTTTGCTTGTGGTACAGTTAACGGTCATCTTACATCTCTCTGTCTATCGGACCAAGGTGGCTTGCCTGTTCTCTGTGGCGCTAGAAACTCTGCCACCAGCATTTCAACTATCAGCAAGGTTCCCCACGGTGGGAAGATTTCCAGACAAAAGCAAACAAGAAAGAAAGGCCTGGTGATTACCTTATGAAAATTTCACAATAAAAACCACAAGAATCACCATGGAACTCTGTCTTCTGTGCTTGCTTTGGAGGGATTGATACCTACAACACTGGGCTTGAACATACTGGCCCTGTAAGCATCATGGGCAGTCCCCCCAACCCCAGCCCCCTGTTAATGTGGCATGAGTCTGTGTCTACAGCAAGCAGTTTATAGTACCAAAAGCATAGTCAGAGAAGGATTTAAATAAAGCAGTTATATATGAGTTAAAGAATAAGTGTGTGCTCTTATGATAGTCTATTTTTTACAAATCTGATAGTGAAATGATAACTTTAGTCATAGAGCTGTTTCAGTAAGAAAATTGCATGTTATCAGTATCTGTGAATTATGGCTCAAGAAAATTTGTCACCTTAGTTATGATATTTTAATAAACACAGTTATAGCTTCTAGCAATTTAAGACTCAAAGAGATTTGGATGAACTGCGCTGAGACCACTGGAGGAAGATTTTTAAAAATCTGTCATTAGCTCAAGGTTGGCACTTCTTATAAAACAGGATTTCTTTATTAATAAATGATAATTAATGAGGCCTTTATAGAGACTTTCATTCTGAATTTTATTTTGGCCTTAGGTATCTTTCAGTTTTCTTTGTCGTGAAGTGAAGACACCTTTTTCTTAATGGTCATGAAGGGCTTTATGTAACTCACCTGCCAAAATGCCTAGAGTCTCTGGATGAATCCAGAAACTTTATAGTGCTAACTGACAATGGGGTACACATCGGACTGGCTTCTTAACATAGTGTCAATAGTTCCTTTCATCTAGTTGGCTCGCTAACTCTATTACAATTGGCTGGGGGTTGAATTGCGAGGGAATGAAAGACTGCATTGTGATACAGAATAAAGAAGCAAAATTGAGAAAATGTATTGGGGGGACTCTTTTATGAGAGGGTATCATCATCTCTTCCCATGATGCTGTTAGGCATCATCATCAGTGAATATTCCTATGAATCCTCCTCTGGGCCTGGCATGTCAAGAAAGCTAGGTTTCTCAGTGTAGTTCAGAGTAGGGAGCAGTACAGAGTAGGATTTTGCAACCTGATGTCAGAATAAGAGTGCTATGTAGCTAATTTCAAGGGCACTTTTGGCAATGTTCGCCCCCCGCCCCTGGCTCTGGAGTACTCCACTATCGCGGAGGAAAGGGAAGGAGGCCCTGGTGGTGTAGTGGTTACGTGTTTGGGCTGCGATCCTCGTGGTCGTGCACGATTTAAAACCACCAGAAGCTCTGCAGGGAGAAAGACTAGACTTTGTCTTTCCTTCAGCAGCTGCAGCTTAGCAAACCCACAGAGGGTCCCTAGGAGTCAGCTTCCACTTGTGAGTGGAGGGAAGTGCTATGGGTGTGAATTTTTTGTCTCTTCTTTTCTAGCATGTGAATATCGTGCCTAACTGTGTGAGTCAAATGTCCTTACATCCTTCTAATAATCAAGGCTGCTGGAGATGCAGATATCATTAACTGCTGTTCAGAATTTTTGTAAAACATCCGGACATTTGGGATACACTGGAAATGCTGCCATTCTTGACTATCAAATCACTAAATACTGTCATACGTTTTCATATGTTAAACAGTGCTTAGCAACTTTGAAGGTGTCATTTTACCATGATTTCCCAGTGGCCATGTAGACCTCAGGGAGCCAGCCCAGTGGTAATGGGTTCTGTTGCTCTTGGAAACTCAACACTTCAAACACTTCCAGCAAGGTTACATAGGAAACCCTATGGGACCGGGTTCCTATAATTTGGAATCAACTTCATGACAAGAGGGTATTTTGATTCTATAAAATATGACTTTAGAAGGACCCTTAGCAATGGTGGGATTGCCTTGCAAGAAGTATGGGCCTCATAGGGTCTTGTTAGAATCTGAAAGAGTCCTTGGCAGGTTATTCCCAATCTTTATGATCCTTCTGGATTCAAACAAGTGTGAGGATGTTATTCAGAGGTAACACAGGCATATTCTTTAAAAAAAATCCTGTACTCTTTGACTTTTTCTGTGATTTTAGATAAATAAATTTCCAATTTCCATGTGTGCTATTATATATGTGCATCCAAATAACCACACCCTTTGCCTGTATCTCTCAGTGATTTAGAGATGCCTTGCTTTGGCACCACTCCCTTTTGGATAGTTTTTCAAATGTATTGTGTGTGTGTGTGTGTGTGTGTGTGTGTGTATGTGCATGCTTGGGGTTTTGACCTCAGAAATATGTTGCTGGGCTGGCTTTATTTTACTTCTTTTTTGCAGTCTCACATGGCTTCTGAATCCTTTCTTTGTGTACTTTTTTATCTATTTGCAGTAGAATATTAACGAAAGGCATTAAAATATTGTTTATAAAAGATAACATGAAATAGTTTGAATTGTTCAATTCAGTAGTGTCTGCAGAGGCAGTAGAACCTGATTTGTATTCTTTTTTAGATCATGGAATATTCCCAAGCTTGACTGCAGCAGAGCAAAACTATGATAAGATAGGGGAAATAAATTGAGAGATGCTTTTTTATCATTTCCCACTGTTGTGTCTTTGATGTAGCCTCTTAGGAAAAAAAATGCTATCCAGTATTGTCTGTTGTGGTATCTGTTCTTAATTGAAATCTTGCATTTTTGTTAAGTTGTATTTCGACATATTTAATCAAATCCTTTCCTGTTGTGAAAATTAGAAGATCTACATTTATAGCTGATCTGAAATCACACTAGGAGGTGTATAAGAGACCACACACGAAATAAGTAGGCTGCAGTGATCATGCTGCGACTTGAGGACAATTGGGAAGTGGAGTTGCCACTTGGCCTGGAGTCTAATGAAAGGCGTGCTGCTTTTATTCCTCACAGCCTTTCAAGTTTCCAAGTATTTGTTGGACTGTAGCCAGACCAAACGGTCAGTAAGGGTTTCAGACCCACCAGCTGCTCTGTGGGAAAAAGATGTGGTCGTCAGTGTCCATAAAGATTTATAGCTTGGGAAACCCTACAGTGCAATTCTGCTCTGCCCTCCCCGGAATGAACTTCACAGCAGTGGGTGTGAGTTTTCAGGTAGCGGGATCCCTGGATGAAGTTACAGTTCTTTGCATTTTTTTCTTATCTGTGGCATTTCTGTTAAATGACAAAAAACAAAAGCAAAAATAGCTCTTGTTTCTCTGTGAGTGTTTCATCCCATTCTTCTTCCAAGTGGAACAATGGCAGGTGATTGTGGCTTGATTCTGCTCCTCTCGTGAGTCGTTAAGTGGAAAGTAAACCAGAGGAAAAGGATAGGGTACGAATGACAGGAGTCCCTGAGTGGTACAGACTGTTAGCACATTCAGCAGCTAAATGAAAGGTTGGATATGCAAGTCCATTCAGGGGCACCCCAGAAGTGAGTCTAATAATCTACTTTGGGAAATCAGCTAATGACAATCCTGTGTTAGTCTAGGTAGAGTAAAGAAACAAATTCATAGACTCTCATATGTGCACAGGAAAGAGCTTTATATGCAAGAGCAGTTGAATATTGAGAAAACACCCCAGCCCAGTCTAGATCAAGTCCATAAGTCCAATATTAGACCATATGTCCAATACCAATCTATAAAGTGTTTTTGGATTCATGAAACAGATGCAATGATGACAAATGCAGAAAGATCACAGGCCAGTGGGTTGAAAGTCTTCTGACTTCAGTAGCAGTAGAAGCATATCAGCATTGGCAGGGGTCTCTATATGACTTCTCTGGCTTCAACGGTGTGGTTGCATCAGGGTAGGTCCATGTGGCTTCTCCAGCTCTCAGGAAGTAGTGCCAAGTGTCTTGCCAGTAGAGCATCATCCAGGGAGTGAGTAGAGTGAAAGAGGGTGTCTCCCCCCTCCAAGGAGGAAATTACAGGCGTTCCCAGAATTCTCAAGAGACGATGTCCACACAAAAGCATTGTTGGCTATGACTTGATTGACAGACTTGATTTTCAAGTCCCAAATTGACACCAGATTATGTATCTACCACAAACCCCATGAAAGTGCCGAATCCTAGCCACTAGACCACCAGTGAGCACAAACCCTATGAAGCCCAGTTCTATCTGGTATACACAGGGTCATGGTGAGTCAAAACTAACTCCTTAGTAAATGGGTTCAAAGATGAAAACATTTAAATATAATGAATACTTAATGAGTCAAAGACAACGAGTCATGAAGACAGAGAAGAAGAGGAATGAGAAGTAATGGAAAATATGGAAAACTCTGAAATCTTTATGGCTGCATTTATTCTCTTTGCACAATGAGTAATAGAAGAAAGCATTCTATTTTTTGTGAAGGGGATAGAATTAATGATTATGTTCTCCATCTTCTTGCCATTCTCGTGAAGATTTTAATTGAAATTAATGAATTCAGCTAGCTGCTTATGTCCATTTCTCCAGCGTGTAATTCTTATCCTGACATTAAAACAATTTCTACACAGGGGCAGATATGTACATAGATATGTAAAGCTTGTAGATAGGGCTTTAAGGAAAGTTTCATCTAATCCCCTTTCCTTGAAGGAGGGGGACAGTCCTATTAGCTCTAAGGAGCAAGGGACGTGCCAACCAGGCATGGGTGGTCGACCCCAAGGCCAGATGTTTGATTCTTTCATTTGGTTCAGAACAAGGGATTATTCCAGTAGTAGCACATTGCTTGTGACAGAAAATGGACTCCAAACAAAAATGAACTCATTACGTGGAATTTCTCATAACTTCTACTGTACTTTCATTTTATTTGGCTTAAACTTATTTCTTTGTATAAAATATATACATGGTCCATTTACTTTCTAGAATTTTAAAAATCATATTTGGGGTTAATGCTCAAGTTCTCTGTTAATAGTCTTTCACGATAGTTGTCTCTGTTATCTTTGTGAAATCACTGCCTCTAGGTGGCAGCATTTCAAGCTTTTAAAAGTACACATTTTATAAGTCACAAAAGTAGTCTTCCTGAGTATGTCGAATGATGCTTTGGGGGAAGTTTGGTAAGCTTGGGGAGAAAAAAAAAAAAAAGGTAAGGCCTTGTTTGATTTTCAGGACACATTTGGAATTTCTAATGTTGGTACAAGAATATTTGGCCGGAAAATACTTCTGCTTGCCACAGAATAAAATGATACTGTGTTTTGGTTTACAGCTGGACTTTCCAAGGATTGTCAGTATGTTTCTCCATAAGCCACATCTCTATAGGTCTGTCAGAAAGCATACACTCTCCAGCCAATCTTCTCAGAGTGTGTGAGTGCAAAGACCAACTTGGACTGCAGTGCTGTGTGCCGTCCCCTCTGCAGCCTAGACCAGGGAAAGAATTGGGGCATGGCATTGGGTGGCATGCCCAGGACATGAAGATGATTACAATTGCCATTTATGACTGCTGACTATGTGCCAGTTTCAGCCTATTTATGAATGATTCCCCATAAAAAGCCTACTAGGCAGGCCTTGCATTTCTGTTTTGAAGATGGACTAACAGAGGGACAGAGAGGGTGTGTGACACAGTGGTGACGTGACGACAAGCAGTCTGACTCCAAAGACTTTGCTCTTAGCCATCACACTACATATACAGTGTCCTACTCAGGAAACACACACACACATACACACACACACAGAACTGAAGAGAAAATCCAGTTCAGAGTGCCTTTCTCCACCTTGGTGGGGAAAGAAACAATAACTCATCTTGCTCAAAGGAATAGAGAGTATTCTAAAGGTTTTCTGTCTACCTCTGACCTCATGCTTAAATTTAATTCAACACCTTATTGATTGAGAGCCTCTTATGATCTAGGCAGCATGACATTGCTAAGGACATGAAGACCGATATGATTCTGATTAAGAGTCTACTAAATTCTAGAAAAAGAGCATCAGATGATAATTCTTGGCTGATATTTTGGATGTATGCCAATGATGCGACTAAAATGCCAAGTGCCCGATGCCCACATGCTTCTTTCAAGAGGTTGGCCTCACTTTTTGTTCTCCTTGTAAATCACTCAGTGAGGTTCAGCAGGAAACGTCTTCATCTGATGGGTCCAATTTACCGGGTCCTCTGTGGCTATTGGCAGAGGGTCATGGTTTGGAGAGGGACCTCACAGATTGAATGTGAAGCAACTTATGCCTGCTGACTTGCTGATGAGTATCTCAGATGATGAAATAGAATAAGAAAATAGACACTGTTCTTTTGTCTCGGTATTTTAGATCACCTTTGAGTCTTGGTACATACAGCAGAAAATAACACGCAGAAAAGTTATTCTCTGGTAAATAGTGATGCAAAAAATGGCATGACAACTTGGCTTCCTCAGCAATGAAAGCATCATGTGATATAATATCTACTATCAACTCCCATAAATTGCATATAATACAATAATAGAAACTCCAGTCAGCTTTTACCTTTTTATTTTTTATTAGTGTTGTAGATTTAATTGTGTCTGCTTAAAAAAAGTCTATGTTTGAACCCTTGGCTCTTGTATGTGTAATGTTGATTGAAAGTAGGGTTTTCTCCTATTATGCTAAGGCAGCCCTATCCCTGTGCGGTAGATCCTCAACCCAGCCACCTCTGAGTGATGGAAAGACTGAAGGAGTCTCAGAGACACATAGAGGAGGGGAGGCAAGCACCATGGGAAGACTGCCTACAAGGTGAGGTGCCCTGAACAGCCCAATGAGTAATCCACTGCACGAGCATGGCTCCTTCATTTATTCATAAGAAAAACTTTAATTTTTTAATTTTTAATTTTTTAGGCATCACTGCCCTCTGGTGGTCATGGGAGCTCCCCAATCTTGGTGCTGCTGAATTTGAACTGCCAAGCCAGTGGGCTGCAGTCCCGCACTCAACCACTATGCCAATGGGGCTCAGCCCAAGAAAAACTTTAAAAGCTCGCGATTTCCCTGTCTATCCATTTAAATGCCAACTTTATGGGTAGAAAGAATTTGAGGTCATATTATTTGTGGTTTCTCAAGTATTTTCATAATAAACAAGATAAGCAAAGTATATTGAGTCAAATCAAATGCTAAATATTTAACATGCATCGTCTTACATCATCCTCCCAAAAAACTCTGCGAAGGAAGTAGTGTTATTAGTTCCATTCTTAAGATAAGGAAGCCAAAGTTCTGAGAGAGTATTTGCTGGAGGTCACATAGCTAATTTGGACAGAGACCTCCTCTTCCTCCTCCTGTTCCTTCTTCTCGTCCTCACCTTTCACTTCCATTTGAATTGATGCCAGCCTATAATGCTCTCATGCTTCTAAGGGGCATTCTGACTGTACTTCTTCTAAGACAGATTTCTTTGTTCTTTTGACAGTCCAATATTCTTTTAATATTCTTCACCAGCACCATAATTCAAATACATCTATTCTTCTTTGGTCTTCTTTATGCAATAGCCAACATATTATATGCATATATGTGATTGAAAACACTGTGACTTGAGTTAGACACACCTTACTCTTCAAAGTAGCATCCTTGTTCTTTAATACTTGAAAGGAATCTTGTGTAGCAGATTTACCCAAGGCAATGCTGTATTTTATCTCTTCACTGCTGCTTCCTTGAGCATTGTATGTAGAGCCAAGCAAGATGAGATCCTTTACAATTTCCATCTTTACGACTTTAAATCTCTGTTTATCACAGTGTGGCCTACTGGTGCAGTTGTGAGGATTTTGGAAATATGAGTATAAAATTAAATATATACTAAATGACAGCATTGTATTTTAATTTATTGGACTGCGCCTGCAGTTCTATGACTTGAGTCCTCACCCGGTATGTTTGTATCCCTCTGGCTTGATTCTACATCTCTTGGTCCTCATGGCTACTTTGTTTTCCCACCTACTATGCGGCCCTTGCTTGTGGCTACTTTCCTAGACTTTCTGACAGTTATTTTGCATTTACTTATTTACCTTGGTTAGTGCCTGTTCACTCAGCATACCCTGGCTGTAAGACCTTCCCAAACTCTGCATTTTTATTTCATTTGTCCTGTGAGATAAATGTATCCCTTAATCACATACTTTGACTACTCCAGGTTATTTTTTATTTTATAATTTTTTCATGCTCATCATTTGACATTTGTTTGTGTGATGATACCATTGGTGTCACTATTAGCTATCTATTGGCCTATAACAAATGATCTCAAAACTTTCTGGTTTAAAGCAATAGCAATTACAATAACAATGATCTTTTCTGATATCTGTAAAGCCTAAGGTCAAAGAAGGCACAGGAAGGATACTCTATTTCTCCCTCATGATATCTAGAATCTCACGTATTTCTAGAATCATCTAATGGTATGCTTACTTCTTCTTCTTTTTTTTTTTGGCATCACTGCTCTCCAGCGGTGGGAGTAGGAGGCCCAGCCACACTGCTGGAATTGAACCTCCGTCCCAGTGGGCCGCAGTCCCGCGCACAACCACTAAGCCACCGGGGCTCAGCCCAGTATGCTTACTTTTGACTGAAGCATCAACATGTGGCTTCACCATTAGTCGGGGAAGAAATGGGGCAAAGAAGGAATCTCTCCAATGTGGACATAACATTCCCTTCCCATGCCCCATAGAAATTTACTGAGGTATAATTTACATATAACACATATAATTTACATGTAATTTACAACTCACTCATTGTGAGTATATTGCATAGTTTAAAACTTTGAATAAATTTTTAAAAACATTTATATCTTTCACCAAGATCAATTTTAGAATATTTCACTCATCTCAAAAAGTGAGGAAATGTGATTTGTAGTCAAACCTTGCTCTCTTGCTCCTAAATCCAGGTGTAAGTAAGCACTGTTCCATTCTGTTTCATAGTTTCCCCTTTTCTAGAAATTTCATATAAATAGAATCACATTGTCTTTTTTGGATAGCATCTTTCACTTAGTACTGTTTTTGATTTTGATACCTGTTTTTATCAAAGTCAGCCGTTTGTTATTTTACTGTGGAATAGTTTTTCATTGTTTGCATATATCACATTTTTTTTGCATATATCACATTCGATTTATCTATTTGGCACATGTGGACACTCATAGGTGTTTTTTTCTACCAGTTTCTTCTGATTAGCATGAATAGGTGCTCTGTACAGTCATAGAGAAGGCCTTAAATTGGTGTATACACCAATACATTCTCATTTTTCTTAGGTATGGAACTCCAATTTGTTGTAGCCGCCATCTTTACTCTTCTACCTAGGACTTTCCTTTGAGTTCATTGGAAATGTTGCTGTTGCCTGCCATCGAGTCCACCCTGCTTGGAGCAGCCTGTGTACAGACGATTGCAACACCGTGAAATCTTGCTCCATCATCATCGCTGTGCTTATATTTGAGCCCATGGTTGCCGCCACACTGTCCATCTATGGCCACACTGTCCATCTATCTTGTCGAGGGTCTTCCTTTTTCACACTGTCTCTCTCCTTTACCAAGAAAGATGCCCTTCTCCAGGGCCTGCTTCTCTCGTACTGATCTCTACAAAGTATGCCAGATGAAATGCTAACATTCTTGCTTCTAAGGCGCATTCTGGCTGTACTTCTTCCAAGACAAATTTGTTTCTTCTTTGGCAGTCCATGGTGCTTTCCATAGTCTTCACCAGCAACATATATCAAATGCGTAAATTCTTCTCTGGTCTTCCTTACCCATTGTCTAACTTTTATATACATATGAGGGGAGACAAAATACCAAGATTTTAGTTAGGGACACCTTAGTCTTCAAAGTGATATCCTTACCCTTTAACAATTTAAAGAGACCCCGTGTAACAGATTTACCCAATGCAATGTATTGCTTGATTTCTTAATTGCTGCTTCCATGAGCATTAATTTTGGATCCAAGTAAGATAAAATCCTCAACAATTTCATTTTTTTCTCCATTTACCAAAATGGGGGTACAGCTGGGCAGATTTTGGAAATGCTATCATTAGGCGCTGCAGAGTCAGGTCTCACCCATAACAAACCCAGGCACAACAGAATGAAACACTGCCTCGTCAAGTCCTGCACCATATGCACAATTGTTCCTGTGCTTGCGCTCACTGTTGCAGCCGCTCTGCCAGCCCATCCTATCAAAGACTTTCCTCTTTTTTCTTGCTCTCTGTTTCACCAAGCAGGATGACCTTTTCTGGGGACTGGTTTCTCATGACAGCATGTTTGAGGTGCGCAAGATGAAGGCTCACTATCCTTGAAGCGAAGGAGCACTCTGGTCATACTTCTTCCAGGCAGTGTATTTGTCCTTTTAGCAGTGCGTTGTACTTCACATATTCTTCTCCAGCCCCACACTCAAGCACATTGATTCTTCTTTGGGCGTCCTAGTTCAGTGCTCAGGGTTTCAGGTTGGGTCAACTAGAGAAACAAATCCAGAGAGACAAGCACATATGTGTAAGAGAGAGCTTTAGATACAAAAAGTAATTATCTTTCAGGAAAACATCCCAGCCTAGTCCAGATCAAGTCCTTAAGTATGACACTAGTTCATAAGTCGGATACTAGTGCCTAAATCACGCTTCATACTCACACAGCCATAAGCAATGATGCAGAAAGCAGGAAGATCACAGACCAAGGGGTGCAAAGTCTTGTGGATCCAGTGGCAGTGGGCACCGCTCGGAGGCTTCCTCATCAACAGGTAGGGGAAGGCAGAGAAAGAGAGAGGGGTCTGCCTCCAGAGAGCTTCTCTTTCTTTTTGGGGGGCAGGGCATCACTGCCCTCTGGTGGTTGTGAGAGCTACCCAGCCTTACTCCTGGAGAGCTGCTGCTGGATTTGAACCCCCAAGTCAATGGGCTGCAGTCCTGCACTCAACCACCACGCCACCAGGGCTCAGCCTCCAGAGAGCCTTTCATCTCAGTCACAACTCCAGATGAGGTCATCTAGCTGCGGCCTGATCGACAGACTAAACTCCACCCATATCTCCTTACAGGTGCCATGCTGGTACAAAAAACCCAACTATCACACCCAGCTTACACATGCATACGAGGCAACAGAAAATACTACGACTTGGGTCCGGTCAACGTTAGTCTTCAAAGTAACATCCATGCTGTTCAGCACTCTCAAAAGGTCTTTTTTTTTTTTTTTCCAAAAAGTCTTTTGAAGCCCCATTTACCCAATGTAAAGTGCTGTTTTATCTCTTGGTTATTATTTCCATCAGCATTAGTTTTGGATCCAAAATTCTTAACAACTTATTTTTCTCCATGTATTATGATATTTCGTGTGGCCCAGTTGTGAATATTTGGATTTTCTTTACATTGAATGATTGACCATAGTGAAGGCTGGAATCCTTCATCATCAGCAGCAGGTGCTTCAAGTCCTCCTCACTTTCAGGAAGCAAGATTGAGTTGTCTACATATAGCAAATTGTTACTAAGTCTTCCTCCAATCCCAATGCCAGTCCCTATTCATCTAATCTAGCTTTTATAGGGGCATGCAAATTAAGCTATAATGAATGACAGCATTTTATTTTAATTTATTAGACTTTTCCTGCAGTACTAGTGCTTGAGTTCTCTCTGGTGTGGTTATATCCATGAAGCCATATACATTCTACATCCTATATTCCTTAAAGTTACTTTGCTTTTACATATGACTCTGCCATTGACTCATTTGTTTGTTTTCTGTTTCACTGTTGGCATGTAGTTTTCATCTTTCTTTTATGAATACTGATGATTCATTCTCTGCTTTCTCTTAGGCTAGAGCGTCAACATGTTTTCTTGCTCCTGGGTGTTCATTTTGACCCATGGCCAAATTTTGGCCTGTGGTTCTATGGTTCCCCCCCCCCCCCTCCACATTGGCCCCAGTGCTTTGATCTGATCTCTGGGATTTTCTCATTTGGAATACAGTGCGTTTTGTTCCAATCATGTTGCCTTCTTTATGTTCCTTACATTCGATGCTTCCAAATCTGCCTCATTATAACTTAAGACCTGGGATTCTTATATAAAAGAGATAGAAAGGAAAATAAAAATATCACCTTTTCAGAGTGTAAAATATGGGCATTCATGTTAATGGATGCAGAGGGGAAGCAGATAAAATATTTACTAATGCTAGAGTTAATGTGAGACTTGGACTTTGAATAAGGAACACCCACGAAGAGTGGCAGAATTTGAACTGAGGTGCTGGTGAAGAACACTGAAAATACCATGGACTGCTGGAAGGTCAAACAAATCCATCTTGGAAGAAGTATGGCCAGAGTGCCCCTTAGAAGCAAGGATCATAAGATTTTGTCTTAAGAACTGTGGACTTATTGTCAGGTAAGACCAATCCCTGGAAAAGGGCACCATGCTTGGTACAATGGAAGAGTAGTAAAGAGATAGGCTGTTAATGAGAGGGACTGAAACAGTGAATGCAGTCTAAGAATTATTGTGGATATGCTACATGATTTGGCAGTGTTTCATTCTGTTCTGCATAGGGTCGCCATGGATCAGCACCAACACGATAGCAGCAGAGTTCATGAGGTACCCTGGTGACAAGTATTGGGCTGCTAACTGCAAAGCTCTCAGTTTGAAACCACCAGCTGATTCATGGAAGAGAGAGGAGAGTTCCTACTTCCCTAAAGATTTACATTCTCAGGAATTGACAGGGTCAGTTTTATTCTGACCGATAGGATTTCTGTCAGTTGGAAGAGATTCCATGCCGACGTGTTTAGTTTCTGTTTTGAAAGTCAACGGTAGCATGAAGATAATTATCTACCTTGAGATAGTCCGTAAGCCTTCTTGATTTTCATCCTTATTTTAAAATGGAAGGATGATAGCTGCCTGGACACCGCCACCATCAGACACATAACATGGACATCCACTCTGTATGTTTGTCAAAACCTTTCTCTAAATATGTGGTTGCTTCAAATGACCAGTCATGGAAAGGAGCTGGGAATGTGACTCTGTTGTAGTGGAATAAGGAGTTTTCATGGTAGATTCTGTTGACTGGTTGTCCTTGAATCCACTTCAGTGCGATCAAAGCTCTGAGTCTACTCAGGTATGTGTCTGAAATGTGAACAAGAAAGGTGGACGATCTAACCGTGCCACTTAGACTCAGGGAATGATCCGTGACATGAAGCACACACGCGTGTTTTGGACTTCAGGTAACTCAAGGTGAGACCCTAAAGCCTGGAAGTACTGAACTCATTCTTGTAACTGTAAGAGGAGAGTCAAAAATGTAATGCAAGATCGATTCAGAAATTTGACACTTTTGATAATTTAAAGCAACTAACCCTGAAACTCTTCACTCAAGAAGTCATAAGACACTAAAATACTCTGATTGCTCAAGTCACTTTTATTACATATTTTCTTACTTGCAGCAAAAGTCATTATACCTAAAACAATTCCTATCTTCAAAAAGAGTAAATCATATTTATTCCTTTTGGCAACAGAATAAAGGTATTAAACATCTCGATCTCATTAATAGTATAGCTAGAAACTATAAATTAGCCTGAAGATTACCCTAACTTACAATTTTTCTGTTTTGAAAGTCAGTTCCAGGAACAATGTTCAGACCTAGTAGGCCCTTAAGGCCATAATGACTATAAATTAAGAAATATTGAATTAGGAATATAACTACACATGACTTACTCAAGTACTAAATTTTACATTTTGAGCTATTAGGGGATAATAAGCCAAAAGCATTGAAGATTTGAACAAATGATTTTGAAAATGTTGAGAATGTGAAACTCTCAGATCTATGGGAAGAATACCAACTCCTCATCCAAAGATCATTTTCAACTACTGAGTTGTGTGCAGGACTCCCACTGGACTCAATCAGAATCATCTGTAAAAATCGATGGCAGGATCTTGCCCTGAAACTGTAAACGAGGAAAGCTGAAAAGTCAGAACTATTTTTTGATAAATGTCTTAGAGTACAGTAGCCTTCAGGGAGGTCAGATGTTTGATGGAAACAAATGTGCCTGAAACTATCATTTTTTGCTGGATAAATTAACAAGAGAGGAAAAAGGAATCCCGTTCACTTTCTTTAAACTTGAAATAATCTAATATGTTTTTAGAAGTCCTCCAGTACTTCTTCAATTATCTTTTTCTAGATGGTTGAATAGTTTAATGAATAATATTTACCACGAAGAAATGGTATGAAATTAGTTTTTTGTTTTGTTAATAGTCTTTTAAAAAATCATTTCCTTTCAAATTAGATGACATCTATGAGTCAGAAGGTAATTTCTGGGCACTGTTGTTCCTGGAACTGAAGGTATTAGTTTAGCATGCCTAATAACAACCACTTTACTATGAGCACCTGCAGTTACGAGAAAGGGAATGAAGACTATAGAGATTTGGGGAATGTCAAGTATCAAGAAAAATTTTCAAAGTATTTTGCCATGAGAACTAAGGCGAATAATGAAAACTCATCTTCTAAGTTCTCGTAGGGCTATATGTTTTTAATAAATTGTTATTTATAAAAGAAAAATCAATTCTTTCATTTGCTCAATGTAATTGGATATCTTTGCTATCAATTATAATTAGAAAAAAGCTTTAATCTTAGTTTTTATTTGTTACCTATAAAAACTTTCATAAATGTAAACATGCCAATGCTACAGATTATAAGTTCATTGTTCATGGAATTAAGTAGTTATATTTCTGTTTTCTCTTGTGGGACACATTTCATCATTTTAATTAAAATTTTGTCACTATTGCAACAATAGACTCAAACATAGCAATGATTTTAAGACCGCGCAGGGTCTGATAATATCTCCTTTGGCTATACATAATTTCACTATGGGTTGGAGCAACCTCAAAAGCACCTAATAACAGCAATCACATTTATTAAGCTGGTATCAGAGATTTACAATAGATCTCATTTACAGTATATGACTTGTGAGAGGAGAGTAAGAGTATTAACAATACTCTGTTTTCTTTGTGTGTGTGTTTTTCAAATGAGAATTTTAAAAGATGCCTAATGGATCAGACCAGAGATATTTACAATCAAATCTTTGTTCACAGGGCTTTCAAGAAATGTGCAGAATGTGTGATTCTCTTAATATCGGAGAATTTTGGCTTTAGAGATGATGTATCCAAGCCTCTCTCTTTCATGTGAGAAACTAGCGGTGACCCTGAGATCCACTGTCTTGCCAAGAGCCACAAAGAGTGTTGGGGGAAGCCAAGAGAAAATCTGGCATTTTCTGATCCCAGTCCAGACACTCTTCAATTATGTCCTTTTATCAATCTCAAGTAGAACTACATCCCCCAATAATTTACTATGGTCTTTAATTTTATAGTTATCAAAACTCTTGTTTTTCCATAACATTTTCAGAGTGATATGGGCAATCAAAACATGACATCAGTCTATACAATTTCCATTCATTATATTTGCCTTAGAATCTGCTCTTTAAAATTGCAGTGCCACCATTCAGTCCTAGCATTCTGGGATTTAGTAATTTATTATACAATCTACATGCAATTTTCACAGTGTAACTTCTCTGGGTTTCATTGGGAACATCATAAAATGAAGAAGCCGCTATAATTGATCTCTAAGGTCTAGCCTAAGAATTCTATTAATCTGTATACAATTTTGGCTTCTTCTTTGAATGAACTCTCTTGGTACATATTTTATTATGCTTCTCTCACTGGGGAATATAGATTTTGTTTTTGAATGTTCAAATAATTTTAGGCATGAATAGTTAGAATATTTTTGTCAAGTGGCTCCTTCATCCATGGAATTAGACTGAGTTTAAGATGGACTCTGAAGGTAAAACTGCTGCCCTGTTTCTCATGTTCTTCTTTGTAACTGTTCCTTTCTTTTATGTTTTGAACATTTTAGTGTGCTTTAGATGAAGTTTATACAACAAATAAGTTTCCCACTCAACAAGTCATGCACAATTATTCTGTGGCTTTGACTGCTATGGGTCAGCATAGTCCCCATTTCTTCCCTTCCTTCCTGGTTTCTAGCCTCCATTTTCCCTACTTTTTCTTGTCTCCTCATAGTTGCTTTGGGGAAAATGTTGGCCCTTTGGTCTCCTGTAGAAAATTGTTTTACAGAGCACTCTCCTCGAGTGCGACCTCTTTTATAGACTGACCTCTTGTTTGGCCTAAACCTGATCTCTGGGAGTGGCTTGAGTTTCAGATTAAAAGAGTTTTAGAGTGATAACTTGGGAAATTCTTCTAGTCTCTAGAAGTTCAGCAAATCTGGTCTTTTGAATCAATTTGCATTTTGTTCTACATTCCCCCCCATTCCGATTGAATTCCCCTTTGTGTCCCTGATCAGAGCAGCAGATAGCAGTAACCAGGCCGCATCTGTTTCTTCCGGTCTCAAACGAAAGGAGATTGCTGTTCACCTGGGCAATTATTCCTGTGGTTTCCTTCGTTCTCCTTTGCTCCACATGGGAGAAGATCAGTAGTTATATCTTCGATGGCCACTCACAAGCTTTTAAGATTGCAGATGCTGCTTACCAAAGTTGGCTGCAGAACATTACTTTGTGAACAGTATTATGCTATTTGATCTCAATGTCCTTCAAGACCACGGTTCAGAACTTTCAGGTTCAGGAACGCAGGCCTGTAAGTTGTTTGGATATGTCTCTGATCAGTCCTTCGATGATCAAATGTCAAAGAAGCAGGGCCAATCTTCATTCTACTTCACCTTACCTCCCATTTCTTGTCCTCTACTTTCCTCTATTTATTGAACTGACATGCAAAGGTACATAAACCATACCCTCACTGGTTAAAGTTCTGTGGGCTGCAAGTCCTCTGTTGACTAAGTCAGGCTGCGTCCTCATAGAAATGGACCCAGATCCTCCCACAGGTCCAAGTGTTCTTCTACTCTTCATGGAGGACTACAACGGTTGGAAGAACTCCATCAAACACATCTAACATCTAACCTCTCTTCCCATCCATGCTTCCGCACATTGCCCACAAACCTTTCAAAGCCCAGGCCAGGGAAAACTTCTGGGTGGTGTCAGCCTGATCTCAGACAAGGCATTGCAGCTGTAGAACACAGCGTGGTGTCATCATTGCCTGGCCCCAACCTCCTACAGGGTTATCCTTTTCAGCCTGCCAGCTCCCTGCTGTTGCCAGGAGTGGGGTTTTGTACCAAGTTTTGCTAGAGGATCCTGAGTGTCTTCAAAGAGAAGTCTTGTTCAAGCTATCCCAGGGTGTGCTGGGGAGGAGAGGATGTCCACGACACACCTGCCCTCTGAGAGGGCTCTGTGGCTTTTCTGTCCTCTACTCAAGACCAAGAGTAGTGACAGGGATACATCCATGGTGGGTGTGGGAGGAGTGACAACCAGTTTTCATCCCTACCTCCAGAGGCTACAACTTGGTCCCCTTTAACTCCTACAGTGTAGTCCAGACACCTAAGGACTATCTGGCAGGGACACAGTGGCCCATGTTGTGGGCAACTCTCCACTTATTTACCCATATACCCCTCCAATGTGGCAATGCCCTTTGACCCCCTACCAGCTCTCTCCTGTCCCTGGGGCCCACCTTCAGCGAGCATAGCGAGAACATCTACAATGTATGAGTCAGCTACCTTTGGGAACTGGCAGGTCCAGGCTCAGACTGGCAGCTCTCCTGATACAGTATGTGAATTTCCAGGGTGGAGGCACTATCCCTTCCTACTACACAAGAGGGTGCCTACAGCCACATATCATTAGACACCAGCTATGATGAGTCCACACTGTTATCTGAATGATGGCCTCCAAAAAGGTTGCAGCCAAACTGGGCCTACACCTGGCCCTGGTGGTCTTTCCGCCTTTCCCCACCTCCACCACCAAGGCTGGAAGAAGTGTTCTTCCACCTTTGTGTCCCATCTTCTCAGCCCTTTGCCCATGTGGTCCATCTATCCATCACCACTTCTCCCCTCCCCTCCCAAGCTGGGGGAGGGAGAGCCCAGTTGCAGTTCCAGCCAGTGATCTTCCTCAACTATATGAAGAGAAGGTAGCCCTCTTGGGGGGAATAGGGAGGCAAGGAAGACTGGCCTTGCATGGTCTTGATGGGAAGAATCTGGGAGGAAAGATTACCATAAAGGAACTTACAATAAGTCCTGCTTTAGATTCAAACTCATTTACTGAACCTCAAATTTCACTATTATGTCAAGTTAGCAGAAAAGATTATTAGAATGATGGAAAAGTCATACCATTAGAGATAATGGCATTACTAATGTGATTAGGAAAAGCTTAGAAATTGAATGTAGTGAAATTTGGAAAAAGTGTAAATTTAATTTGGAAAAAATGTGAAAAAATCATTGTTCTTTTAGACAAATTTTGAAAAGTAACATTTTCTTAGTTCCTAGATGTTCATGGTAAAATTCAATGAAAATAGAGAAAAAAAATTAGAGTCACTTTAAGGGGGGGTCTCATGAGCTATTATTACAATCCATAAATATATCCATATTTATATTGGTTGCCATCATTTTCAAATCAGTTTCTACTTGAGCTCCTCTTATTTTTCCCTCCTTTCTCCAATCCTCCCCCCCTTATGATAATTCATTATAATTTTTTCATGTCTTGCACGGACTTATGTCTCCTATCACCCACTTTACTGTTATCTATTTCCCAGGGAGAGGATTATATGCAGATCATTCTGATTAATTCCCTCTTTCTCCTTTCACCTCCTCCTTCCCCTCCTGTTATCACTACTCGCATTATTGGTGCTGGGGAGTTTTCTTGTTCCGGATGCCCTATATTTCCAGTTCTTATCTGTATCTGTGTACACACTCAGAGCTAGTTGGATTTGTAAGGTAAAATTGGGGCCATGATAGTGGCAGAGGAGGAAGCATTAAAGAATTAGGGGAAAGTTAAATATTTTCTCGGTGCTATATTGCACCCTGTCTGGCTCATCTCCTCCCTGTGACCATTCTGTAAGGGGATGTCCAGTTGCTTACAGATGAGCTCTGAGTCTCCACTACACACTCCTCCTCATTTTCATTGATATGTTTTATTGTTCTGGGTCTTTGATGCCTGATTCCTGATCCCATCGACACCTCATGGTCACACAGCCTGGTGTGCTTCTTCAATATGAGTTTTGTTGCTTCTCAGCTAGATAACCATTTATTTATCTTCAGTCCCTTAAGACCCCAGATGCTATAGCTTTTGATAGCCAGGCTTCATCAGCTTTCTTCACCACACTTGTTTATGAACCTATTTTGTCTTCAGTGATTGTCTTGGGAAGCTGAGCACCATGGAATGCCAGGTTATTAGAACAAAGCATTCTTGCATTGAGGGCGTACTTGAGTAGCAGTCTAATGTCCATCTTTTACCTTAAATCTTAGCATATAAATAAATGTACATAGATCTATTTCCCTATCATCATATAGAAATATATTTACATATGCACACACCTGTATTTAGACCTGTATTAATGTCTATGTGCCTTCAAATTCTTTCCTAAAAATAGAGAAAAACTTAAGATACAAAAGCAGTAACTATTAAATCTCCATTCTCAAATCACAAGTAGATGTTGTTGTTGTTGAGTGCCACCAAGTCAGTTCTGCCTCACAGGGACCCTACATACAACAGACCTGAACACTACTCATGCCCATGCCATTCTCACAGTCATTGCCCTGGTCCCTACCATCACTGAAACCTTTGTGTGACTTCCTCTTTTTCACTGCCCCTCTAGTTTCCTAAGCATCATGTCCTTTTCTATGGACAGGTCTCTCCTGATAACATGTCCTAAGTATGTGAGCCAAGTCTCACCGTGCTCATTTAATATTTTTCTTTCGACGGTCGGTGGTTCTTTCCAAATTCTTCACCAGAGCCATAATTCAAACGCATCAATTCTTCTTCAGTCTTCTAAAAGTAATGGAAATACTCTGGCTTAGGTCAGGGGTACCTTAATCTTCAAAGTGAAATTCTCACTTTTCAACACTTTAAAGAGGGACCATGCAGCAGGTTTACCCAATGTAATACATACTTTGATCTCTTGGATTGCTGCGTCCACGAGCCTTGATTATGGATCCAAGCGAGACAAAAGCCTTCACTGCTTCAGTCTTGTTTCCATTTATCATGATGTTTACTATTGGTCCAGTTGTGACAATTTTTGTTTTCTTTAGTGAAGGCTGCAATTCTTGATCTTCGTCATCAAAGGTTTCAAATCCTTCTCACTTTCGGCAAGCAAGGTTATGCCACCTGCATATTGAAAGTCGTTAATAAGCCCTCTTCCAATTCCAATGCCACAGAATTGTGAGAGGACAACCCTGACACACATTTTGCTGGTTTTAAAACATGCACTATTCCCTTTCTCTCTTCCCACAAGTGCGTCTTAATCTGTACATTGGTTCCGTATGAGTACGCTAAAGTGTTCTGGGATTCCTGTTCATCTCAGAGGAATCCCAGTTTGTCACAATCCACACAGTCAAAGGCCTTGCATATTTGACAAAATACAAGTAAACATCTTCCTGGTCTTCTCTGATTTAAACCAATAACCATCTGACACTATGAATGATATCCTTTGTTCCACATCCTCTTCTGAAACCACAAGAACCTTTGGCAGTTCTCTTTGATGTACTGCTGCAACAGTTGTTGAATTGAATGATTTTCAGCAAAGTTTTATTTTCATGTGATATCAGTGACATTATTTTGTAATTTGCACATTTTGTTGAATCAGTTTTTTGGCAAGTGTACACATACCAACCAATACCAGTCCCCTTCAGCTTCCTTAATCTAGCACCGCCATCTTTATGCCTTCCATTTTACATTTGACAACTTCCAGTTTTCCTAGATTCATTCTTGCAAGGCTCAAGTATTAGTTGACACTGGCAGCTGTTTCTTCTCATTTTGAGTACGCCCCCTCTGCAAATGAAGCTCCCAAAGACTTTGCTCCTGACAGCTTTCCTACGACCGTGTCCTAATAATTGATGTCACTTTGAGAAGATAGCTCTTTCCCAGTCCTTCTTTAAGTGCTCTGGCCTGAGCTGCTCATCTTCTGGCACTGGTTCTGAAAATGTGCTGCTACTAGCCACAAGATTTTCGGTGGCTAATTCTTTAGAAGTGGATAGCCCATTCCTATTTATTGTCTCTGCACAGCTCTGCTGCAATGTGCTCACTTTGGGTGATCCTTCTGGTATTTGAAGTACCAGTGACATAGCTTCCAGCATCCCAACAACACACAAGTCATGTCAGTAACACAAATTGACAGACAAGTGATTGCACAATTGCACCAGTAATACTTTGGTGTACATTTTCACATGTACACACACATCCACTTTTTAAATGCAAAATTGTAGATAACTCCAGTAATAACTTGGTGCATGCTTTTATGATTCTTTCATATGTTCACACATATATATATTTTAAAAATAGCTGCCTTATGAGGCCTATTTCTTATATTTACAAATTATTATTAACTTCACTGTTTCAGCACATTTATTAAAAAAATCAGGATATTGTTATAAATGAACTGCCAAGTCTATGAATCTTTATCAAATTTTCATTTATTCTTTTAATATAACTTTTGTTTATCACTAATTCTTTTTGATCAACTATTTAATTTTAATTAGCATTTTGTAACCATTTTCTTATTATTGTGCATTATTCAAGGAGATAATTTTAATTCCTTTATTTTTTCTATTAATTTTATAAAAATGTTTTTACCTTATTTTTGAAGGATTGTTTACCTAGTCTTCCACTATTATATTTTTTGTTCAATTATTATTCTTGTACATAAAACCTTAATGCTTGAGTCTAAAAAATTCTTAATGCCTAATGTATATGTATGTCAAAAATATCTATAATTTAAGTGCTTTATAAATATAGTGGAAATAAATTCCAGAAATGACATACATATTTGCATACCCCTAATTATTGCTCAAATTATTACTGATATTTCTTCAGTTTCTCATTGTTTAATTTGAATTCCTTTCTTTACTATAGGTAGATATATATGCTAATTGCCTATATTCTTTTTAAGGACACCTGGTGGTATAGAGGATGAAGCATTGAACTGCTAACTACAAGACTTTTGATTTGGACCCATCCATCTCTCCTTTGGAGAACAATGAGGTGTCTCTTTCCATAAAAATGGAAAGTCGCTGAGGCCCGGTGGCGTAGTGCAGGACTGCGGCCCACGGGCTTGGCGGTTCAAATCCAGTGGCAGCTCTCCAGGAGCAAGACTGGGTAGCTCCCATGACCACCAGGGGGCAGTGATGCCCCCCCAAAAATGGAAAGTCTCAGAAACCCAAGGGGCATTTCGACTCTGTGCTGTAGAGTTGCTGTGACTTAGAATCAATAAGATGGCGGTGAGTTTTACACTCTTTGTTCCTGTTTGTGACGATTTCATTGTCTTACCCACATACAAACATTTTGCCATAATATATGTATTCTTTTGTTTACTGCATTTTAAATATGCTAATCTTTTTTTCTTTGTGCTCTATTTTATTTCTCTATTTTGTTGATTTGTGCACTTATTAGCATTCTGTCATAAGCATGGCAAATGTAACTTCTTTTCGTCTTTATCACATCTGTGTCTCAGTTCCTTGAAACTTAATCAAGACAAATACATTTTATCTCTTTTGTGTATGTAATTTGGAGTTAGCATGCGGTTCAGTTCCAGGCCATCTTGAACTTGGCCTTGCATATACTATCTCAAATTAAAAGGGAGATGCTGTTTCCCATGGCCAACTTTGTAATTGGGCATATCAAGTAAGATGCAGTTCATGGGAGGCATGCAACATTGCATGCTCACAAAGGGTCTAATCTCTGCCGGACTCTGTTATAAGCCAAGGCTTCATTTCGTAGAGTAGCTGTCAGAATATTGTAGGTCCTTACTGGAACTCTCTAGAACCATGTTGCGATCTCTCTCTCTAGCTTTCTGTCTATCAAAGGCGTCACTGGACCTGCTTCATCATTGGTGCTCACTGGTGCTGAGTTGACTTCACCTCAGAGCAGCCCCACGTGCAACGGATGCGACACTGCCCAGTCTCATACCAATCTCAGAGCCATTGTTGTATTTCACCCATCATTGCAGCCCCTGAATCAGTCCAGCTCATGGAGAGTCTTCCTCTGCCAAACATAAAGTCTTTCCCTAGTTACTAGTCCTTCCTGATAACATGCCCAAAGTACATGAAATGAACTCTCGGTAACCTTTATGCTAAGGAGTACTGTCATGGTACTTCTTTCAAGACAGATTTATTGATTCTGGAAGCTCTTGGCAGTCGTTTTTTGCCCTTCAATAACACCATAATTCAAAATGCATCACTTTTTATTTTGACTTTTCTTATTCGTTGTCTATATCTCCCCCCCCACCTCCAAATAAAATCAATTGAAAATACAATTGTTTGGGTCAGGCATAACTGAAACATGATGTGATTTTTCTTTTTCTTTTTCCTTTAAAAAATCTCGAAAGATGTCTTTGCAGCAAATCTGTTGAAAGGGAAACATTGTTGTATTTTTTGATTACTACTGCTACGGGAATCATTCATGGATACAAGTAAACTGAAACCTTTGACAGCTTCAATCCTTTCTTAGTTTTTCATTATATTGTTTATTGGTCTGGTTGTGAAGAATTTTTAAATATGTTCACATGTAATCTATACTGAGAATTGTATTCTTTGATCTTCTTCAGCAAGCCATCAATGAAGATTTTCAAATTATTTGCTCAGAGTATGTAGATCTGGAAGAGAGAGGCAGGATAAACAAGCTTAATGAGAGAACAATGGGACGACAATTCCAGTGGGTTTTGGGAGAGGAAAAGATGGGAGAAAGGAAGTGAGTGTTAATACACCCAGGGACAAGGAAACAACAAGTGACCAATAATCAATGGAGAGGAGGATGTAGTGGTCTGGCAGGGCTGGATCAAGCACAGTGTATCTGAGAGGAATTTCTGAAACCTAAATGAGGGCTGAACATCATAGTGGGACAAGAGGAGAGTAAAAAGAAATAGTGGAAAGAACTAGGAGGTGTAGGGCATTTATAGAGATCTAAACACAGGCATGTAAATATATTTATATATGATGAAGGGGAAAGAGATCTATGTACATATATCTATAGGTTTAGTATTAAGGAAGCACATGGACAGTGGGACCCTACTCAAGTACTCCCTCAAGAACACTTTGTTCTAATAGTTTGGAAGTCTGAGTTGCTCACCTTCCCAACATGATTGCTGATGACAAAGCAGGGGTATAAACAAATGTGGCAAAGAAAGCTGATGGTGTCTGTCTATGAAAATATATAATGTCTGGGGTCTTAAAGATACAAAAGTGACCATATAGCTGAGAAATAACAAAGTGCCTATGAAAAAAGCACACCAGCCTGTCCCAACATGATCATTGTAGATAAAACAGGTGCATAAGCAAAAGTGGGAAGAAAGTGGGTGGTGTCTGGCTATCAAGGGATATAGCGTATGGGGCCTAAAGGTTCGAAGATAAACAAGTGGTCATCTAGCTGAGAAGCAGTAAAGCTCACATTGAAGGACAGCAGCCTGGGTGATCAGAGGTGTTGAGGCAATCAGCTATCAGGCATAAAAGAAGAAAATATCATATCATTGTGAATGAGGGGGAGTGCTGAGTGGGGACTCAAAGCCCATCTGTAGGCAATTGGATATTCTCTCACAGAAGGCACCACTGAGGGTGCAGTACAGCAATAGTGAAACATACAATGTTCCCCTACTCAAGTACTCCCCCCAATACAAGTACATTTTGTTCTAATAGTTCAGATGTATGAGATGTTCATCTTCCCAACACGATTGCTGAAGACAAAGCAGATGTTTTGGACTAATAGTGAGAAGGGTGATAATGGGAGGGTGGAGGGAAGGTGAGATAGAAAAGAAGAATAAATTGCCAGTCTCTACATATAAACCTACTCCCTGGGAGATGGACAGTGGAGAAGCGGGTGAAGGGAGACATCAGATGGTGTAAGATATGGCAAAATAATAATAATTGATAAAGTCTCAAGGGTTCATGGGGGAGGGGGGAGTGGTGAAGCAGGGAAAATGAAGAGTGTGGATACCAGCGGCTCAATTAGAAAGCAAGTGTTTTGAAAACGATGAGGCAAACAAATGTACATGTGGTTGGCACACAATAGATGGATATATGGATTGTGATAAGAGTTGTAGGAGCCCCCAATAAAATGATTTAATTAAACAAAAAATAATTTGCTCAGCATGTGTGATGGGTAGGTTTGTTATGCCAACATGGCCACAGAAGATTGGTGGGTCTGTTGTGACAGCACAGCCAATGAACACACGGAATGAATTGAAGTTCAGAGATAGGAAGGGCTGGGCGAGTCCCGCCCTCTCTCTTGCTTTCGGATCTTCGGACCAGAGATCTGCCTTGTTCGTCCTGTGCCTCAACCTCCAAGCAACAATACACATGGGACACCTAATCGTGGACTGTGTTGCTGTGAGTTGAGGATCCTTCAAGCCCTACTTCGCCACGCTCCTGGGATATACATGTCTTGAGCTGGGGACTATCAGACTCTGTCATCTGGCTGAGTGTTGGCAACCTGCTCTGCTGTTTGCTGCCTGTGACCAGATAGCCTGGATTGCTCTACAGAGGACTACTCAGCGGCCCTCAAGACTTGAAGGACTGCCAGTCTTCTAGTTGCCTCACGCAAGTGAGTTGCACCGAGCAATCTGTATTGCTTTATAGATAGTTAACTGTTTCTTTCTTATCTTATATACCTTTCTTTATATATAAATATATAAAAAGAATTACTAGTGTCCTGATTTTTATTTCTCTAAGAGAACCCTGTCTGACACAGCATGCAACCCTAAAACTTTTCCTAATTTTTAAAGAAGCAGTACCCTTTGTTCTATTTAGACAGCTGTTCTGTGTGCAAGCTCCATGTGAACACAGTTAAGTGTTCTAAAATTTTAATTATTTATAATGTTATTCATAATTTGTTATTGCCCATGGAGTTGAAATCCCTTCTATAGTCAGCGGAACACAGGAACACAGATTTCTCATCTTCTCTACTTTCAGACAAGTTTCATCTAACCTCAGCATGATACCCTTCTTTATTTGATCACTTGTAAATCTGACTTGATTTTTTGGGGCAATTTCCTATTGATCTACTGCTGAAGATAATTTAAACTTTATCTTTAGCAATTTTACTTGTATGTGATTTTAATATGTGGTTCAATATTTTCTGCATTTAATGGTTCTCCTTTATTTGCAATTGATACAAATATGAAATCTCTTCTAGTGAATTGACCAGGTAACTATTTTCCAAATTTCTTGGCTTAGAGGAGTGAATGTTCACAATATTGCCTCTATTAGTTGAAACATTTCAATTAATATTTTGGCAATTCCTGGAAGCTTGCTTTTCAATAATGCATTCAGTGCAGCTAGGGCATTTTTCTTCATTGGTTCTGGATCATAATCAGTCTCTTGAAATGGTTGTAGTCAACCAATTTTTTTCCCCAGGTACTGTGGTTTTGTGCAGTACTTCAATCTTCTTCTGAGGCTTTCTGAATTATTCAGTAGTTTGCCCAGAGACTCCTTCAATATTTCAACTTAAGGCTTGCCTTCAATTCTTTCATCTTAAGAAACACTAACTATACTCTTCTTTTTTGTTATTCTAACTTTAGGTCTCTGCATATTTCGTTATAGTTCTTTACTTTGTCTTCTTAAGCAAGTCTTGAGAAAATTTCTGTTTAATTTTTTTTGTTTTTTTAGTTCACCTATTCAATGTAACTATTTTTCATTCAAGGGTAAATTTCAAAATCTGTTCTGTAATCCATTTTGGTTTCTTCTTTATTTCATGTGTTTTCAATAACTTTTGCATTCTTCTTGTATTGTACCATGGCGTCATCATACAATGGTGTGTCTGGTCTTTGTTCAATTAGTACTAAACATGTCAAATCAATTCGTTTTTTATAAAATAAATAATTTTATTGGGGGCTCATACCATGCTTATCACAATCCATAATACATACATTGTGTCAATGTATGTACACCTGCTGCCATCATCATTCTCAAAACATTTGCTTTCAACTTGAGCCCCTGACATCAGCTCCTCATCTTTTCCCCTCCCTCCCCGGTCCCTCCATCATGAACTCTTGATAATTTATAAATTATTATTTTGTCATTTCTTACACTGCCCACTGATCTGACCCACGGATCAGTCAACGTGGGTTCCTGAAAGGGGGACTGGGAATTGAGAGGGCAAGGGATGCAAGAAATGGAGACAAGACAGGATTCTGATCAAATCTCGTTTATTAAGCCAAAAGGCAGGGTTAATATAGGCTAGCAATAGGAAGGGGAGGTACAACTTATGGAAATGAGGGGTAAGGATAATCAGCCAATCATCATACACATACCATCAAAGAAATGGCAGGAAAAAATGGTGGGGAAGCAGATCTCAAACAGGTCCGCATGCTAATTAGATGAACTCAACAGGTCCACATGCTAATTAGGTGAGCTCATGGATTTAAAGGTTATCTTGCCCGCAAGCCGTTGCAATACAAAAGGTCAACAAAGGCGTCACTGAGGGATGGGAAGAGCATTCGGCTTCACACAGCCCACCGTCTCTCTTTACCCACTGCCCCACTGTCCATCCTCCAGATTGGAGGTTATATGTATATCCTTGTATTTGCTCCCCCTTTCCACCCCACCTTCCCTTAACCCTCCCAGTATCTCCACTCTCACTACTTGTCCTGTGGGGTTCATCTGTGCTAAATTCCCTGTATTTCCAGTTCCCATTTGTTCCAGTGTATCTATTCCAGTCTAGCTGGATTTGTAAGTTAGAATTGGAATCATGATAGTTGAGGGGAGGAAGCATTGAAGAACTAGGGGAAAGTTGCATGTTTCATCGTTGCCACACTGCACTCTGACTGGCTAGTCTCCTGATGACCCTCTGTAAGAGGATGTCCAACTGCCCATACATTGGCTTTGGGTTTCCAGTCTGCACTCTTCCTCATTCAAAATGTTGCGATTCTTGTTCCTTGATGCTTGATACCTGTTCCTGTCGGCCACTCATGATCACACAGGCTGGTGTGCTTCTTCCATGTGGTCTCTGCTGCCTCTGTGATAGATGGCTGCTATTTACCTGCAATCTTTAAGACCCCAGATGCTTTATCTTTTGGTAGCTGGGCAGCATCAGCCTTCTCCACCACATTTGCTTATGCATCCATTTGTCTTTAGTGATTGTATTATGAGGGTGGGCACATAATGATATGGTTTTTGTTCTTTGATGCCTGATACTTGATTCTTTCCACACTTCATATGTCAAATCTATTCTTGAGGTGGTCTCTAAATTTGGAAATTGTATATTCAAGTTGATGCTTACTGACTTTTGAAAAATTTCTTTAGCTTCAACTTGATTTGCATATGAGCAATTGATAGTCTGGTCTGCAGTCAACTTCAGGTCTTGTTCTGACTAATAAGGTTGAGCATCTCCATAATTTCTTCCCACATATTTGGTCAATTTAATTTTTGTGTTTTCTTTTGATGTGGCCACGTTTATAGTCACAGATTTTTAAAAAAGTGCTTGCAGTGAATAAATTTTTATTTTTACAAAATTCTACCATGCCATTGTTAGCATTATTTCTATCACCAAAGCCACATTTTCAAGCTCTTGATCCTCTTTATTTTTGATGTTTGTTTCCTAATCCCCAGTAATTTTGAGTTATAAAGTGAAAAAAACATAGACACACATAAATGCCAAATATATATATATATATGTATATATATATATATATATATATATTTGTCCAAATACAAAGAATTCCGAGAGAGAGAGAGAGAGAGAGAGAGAGAGAGAGAAGAGAGGAATCAATCCATCCAGGTCCCTGATGTAGATTTTACCATCAGAACTTAAAAAATAAATTTCTGGTCTTTCAATTCACCCTCCTGTGGCCTTTTGATTGCACCAACTCCAGAGCTAAGACTGTGTGCTGCTCCAACCTATATGTTTGATAGATGCCTGAGAATATGAAAGGCTAGCGGTATTAAGTGCATTCTAGAGAAACATTAGGCACTCAGCATGTTATTTAAGCCTTGTGACCAAGAATCTCCAACAGCCATTCTGGAAGTTCCATTTCCATTCATCTAGTTTCCTTGCCACCTTATATTTTCTTCATTATTTTAAAGTAATTGTTGACTAAGTGGTCAAATCATAGATGATTTGTTTATAAAAACCTACTTTCAAAAGTGATTGGTTTAGAACACATCCTACCTTGATATGACTTTATTAACATAAGAAAAAACAATTCTCAAAAGGGACCACAGTTGAAAGTAAAGGAGTAAGAATTTATTTTTATCCTTATTTTAAATGTTTTATTGATGCATAATTTACACATCATAAGAGTTGAGTTCTATTATATTAAGAAGAGTTGTGCAGTCACCAGCACAATCAATTTCAGAACAGTTTATTCTTTCTAGTACTCACTGTTGTTAGCTCCCAGTTTCCTCCCACCCTCCCTTGCCATGGCTCGAGCAAACAATTAATCCAATTATTGTGTCTATAGCTTTGCCTATTCTGGAATTCATAAGCAGGAAATCATACAAAACAAAAAGCAATGATGACAAAACAGAGAAAAACCTCAATTGAAAAGAAAGTAGATAATATTAAAATGAAAGAAACTTTAAAATAGGTAGTAAGGGCGATCAAATGATAAAGTGCTACATTTTGCCCTAACTACATCTGCCATAATTGACTTTACAAGGTTCTCTCTCTGATAGTAAGACTATTTACATCCATTGACTATGATCAGAGGGAATTCACAGGAGGCTTAGTCCATGTGAAAACCAAGCAAGCAGATTTCGGATTTTTACTGTCATCCATAGTCTTCCACAAACTGGGTGGTCAAAAATTAAACTTGGATACCATTCCCTTTTGGGGTTTTGAATTTTATTATTTGCAACCCTTGGATTACAAAAGTTGGTTTACTTCTACCATCTGTACTTAGCTGATGCCTCATTAGATGGCTGCTTGGTTGAAGACAAGCCTTTAAGACTCCAGATACTACTAGTCTTTCCTACAGTTGGGCACCATCTATTTCTTCACCACACTCTGCTATAACATCCTCTCTTCAGTGATCTTTTCATGAGGACCATCACCAAGTAGGGTAATATCATAAGAACTAATTGTTCTTAGACTGGGGCTAGAATTAAGTTCAAGCCTCAAATCCACTCATGTATTTATGCTTTATATATGTTTCTGGCTCACTTTAGAGACATCATTACCATTCTATGTTAAAAAGTATTATAGATGATCTCTTTTAGGTATAAGGTAATTCTGTTGATAGCATCATTATTTTAGCTAACAGTATAGGATTAAGAACAATGTTAAGAAAAACAAATTATTCCTGGAGAGGCAAGCTTTTTAGACTTTAATACATGCATTGTTCACTTGTACAGATTAAATGATGCTTAAGTGACTGGACATTATTTACACAACCGATGAGGTTTATGATAGGGAAAAACTTTCAATAACTCTCATTCACTGAGGCAGAATCAAGCCTCGCAGGCTAGACATGTCATAAGAAAGCAAGGAGAGCATAAAAATAATAAGTATATGGTAGTTCCAGGTCACCATTCATTGAGGGAATGCTCCAGGAAATAGATCCAAAACAAAGTTTAAGGACTGCAAATTCCATAACTTCAGAAGAACCATCATCAGCTTCTCCTCCTGCTAGGGACTTTCATCTTTAAGCCCAAAGGATAATAGCTGTTCCTAAAATCTAGTTCAGAGGAGTTTGAGGTCAAGCCTAGTTGCTTAGTGGTTTTGTACATGAAATCCTTTTAGTATGGCCCATGAAGGTTGTTGCACCTCAAAAAGATAGAAGTGTCAGTAGTCTATAGCCCAAGACTAGGTCACCAAGAGCTGGAGAGAAACTCAGTCAAAAGTGTCCAATTCGTCCATTGGTTTCTATAAAAATATTGTAAAGTGTTGAGGTTTTATTCCCTGCAGGAGGTTTTTTCACCCAGTTTACCCAACAATTACAATGTATTTTCCTTCTCCAAGACATAAATGTTCTTCTCCTCCTGTCTTGTTGATTTTCCATAAGGTTCACTTATCACTCTGGTAGGAGTGTATTGATTTGAGGTGACATTAGCGAAATGTTGTGTAATGGCAACTGAATGGTGTTCTTCTCTATCCATCTTGAGAAACTGGCCTCAGCTGAGGTGAGGTGTTCTCTGTTCAAATGAATTTTTAGATGTACAAATAAAGGGAATGACATGTAGTTCACAGGCACTAGGTAGGCTCTCTATCTTGTGACTTGGGAAATCAGATTAGAATACATGATCTGAGAGGAGATGCCTGGCTTATCTTGGTTTTTTTTTTTTTGTTGCTGTTCTTTCTCAGTAATACTCAACTCGTATAATATTTGTCCTTTGGTGATTAATTAAATACATTGAACAAAATGGTTTCCAGGTATGGTGTTAGGGTTTAATATACATATTTTGAGTGGTAGTAAGGAAGAAAGGGGTAGTGGAGGAGGAAAAAGACTCAATTTAATCCTTTCAGTGGAGTTTGTCTTACCTCCGTCTGGCATGCTTTTCAAAAACAACTACTTTTGTTTCTTCCTTATCATCAGAACCAATTATCATATTGTCATCAATTTATTGAACCAGAATAATACTCTATGGAAATCAAGGTCCCTCTAGAATGTATTAAATTTGAGTCATAGCCCTGAGGTAAAAGATTGAAGGTGAAGTACTTTTAATTTTCTCAACTACTTGGGATATACAGAAAATGTTTGCTGGTCAATGACTGCATAAAAGATGACAATTTGATCCAGGAATGATCCCTCACGGGAACAACACCTGCAGTCATTTTCACAACCTGGTTAAGTTTGTGGGAAGGCTTAGGTACCTCTGAATGTGCATCTGGCTTTTGTAAAACTTAAATAAAATGCTCTTAAAAGAAGAGCTAGGAATGATCATGGTGGCATTTTTATTTCATGTCTTTGATGGTGACATTATTTCTGCAACACCCAGGACTGTAGTACTGCTTTCACTGGGAGCAGAGAGAAGGCGAGAGAACTTATCATAACACATCTTGCATGAGTTATAGAAAAATTTGCAGAAATTTCAAGTTTCAGAAGGAAATGGACTTATTGCCACAAATTGTTTTGCAGTTCCAATCAATCTATTGAAAATGGATTTAGGCCAAGATTTCATCTAGTACTTCATAAGACCTCTCTTTGAAGGGATAGTATTTCAGGTCATTAGGATGAGTGTTCTTTCAATATCTACTAACGTGTGAATGTCTGAATAGTTCACATTCCTCAGTTAGTGATCTCATAATCCTATGGAGAAGACTTAGAGCAAGAGTTTTTTGTTAAGTATTTAGATATCATTTTATTGGGGGTTATTACAACTTTTATAACAATCCATACATTAAATAAAATCTTTATGCATAAATAGATGGACCTATCTTTTACTATTACTTATGGATCAGACATTTGTATTTTAAAGTAGTAGTTTGTGATTTGTATTGGCAAAAATATGTACATAACAGGTTGGTTGTGGTGTTTTTAGGGTCTGGAGCTGTGAATAATTTAATTATCCTTGTTTAAGTGTGGTAAAATGCACATACAGCAAAACTGTTGCCATTCCAACCATTTTTAAGTCTATACTTTGTGGTATTAATTACACTTACCAGGTTGTACAACCATCATCTCTTTCACTACCCCAGACAAAAACTCAATCCCCATTTCTCCCTGCTGCATTCTATAAATTCTTGTCTGTGCCCTTGTCATTTGTAGATACTGTGTATAAGTGAGGTCAGACAGTATATGACAGTTTAACACTCCAGTTATTTCACCCAGCATAAAGTTTTCAAGGTTCACCCACATTATAGCATAACTTTATTTCTCTTTCTGGGTGATTATTATGCAGCCCTCTGCTGATGAACACTTGAGTTGTTTCCACATTTTTTGTCATTATTTTTCTTTTTTAATGATTTTATTGGGGGCTCTTAAAGCTCATAACATTCCATACATTAATTGTATCAAACATATTTTTACACATGTTGCCATCTTCATTTCCACATATTTTCTACTTGAGCCCTTGGTATAAGCTCCCCCCCTTTTTTAAAAGAAATAATTTTGTTGGGGGCTCATACAACTTCCATCATGATCAATGCATATGTCAATTGTATGTAGACCACATTTGCACACTTGTTTCCATCATCACTCTCAAAACATAGTAAACACCATGGCCATAAGCCAAGTCTTCCTCAGAATCCTCAGAATTACAGGTTTCTGAATCTGAGAAGTGAATTGCATTCAGGAACTACACAACCAATCTTAAATCCTCACCACAATGACTTACATCAAGTTTGGGCCACAAAGCCTGGCATTTCTTCATTTATAATTGCCAAGCAGTATTTTAAAAGTCACCTATTTTTTTATAAGTAGGATCTTCAAAATCAATTAACCGCTTCCAGAGATCTAGTCAGTTCAAAATATGCCAATTACTGTTATATTCCATGAGTTTATCATAGTTATGACACACAGCTTCTTTCTGATGATTAAAGATTGCCACCTGGTCTCAATCCATCTGCAAGTCTTTAGAGAAATCCAATTTTAAGATGACCTATGCCACCATCATCTCTAGGCTAAAGTAAATAGTTGATATAGGATTTTTCAGGGATGTTGACAATACTTTCACCAATTAATTAATACATGGTAAAGGAATTGTCCTCTATCCCCTACCAATAGGAATTACTAAACACGGCAAAGCAGGATACACATTTTTGTTTTATTCCTATATTATATTCCTAAGCCTTCATGTCCCTTCCTTTCTAGTATTATCTGCATCTTATCCTCATTGACTGTAGACTATCCTTGAGTTCAAACATAACCAACCCCAAAGAATCTTAAAACCACTATGAGGTAGACATCCTAAAATTTGCAGCCTGAATTTCAGATCTTTAGCTATACTGTCTTGGATGAAAGCCAAGAATACCACAAAGATGTTTACGTGTGTTTTATTAACTATGCAAAGGCATTTGACTGTATATCACAACAAACTCTAGATAGTCTTGAGAAGTACTGAACACTTAATTGTATTCATTCTGAACTTGTACATAGATCAAGAGGCAGTTGTGTGAACAGAACAAGAGAATACTCTATGGTCTAAAGCTAGGAAAATTATGTGACAGCGTTGTATCCTCTCACCATTCTTATTCTATTTGTGTGTTCAGCATATAATCAGAGAAACTGAATTATATGAAGAAGAATGTGGTGTCAGGCTTTGGAGGAAGGCTTATTAACAACCTAAATATGCAGATGTCACACCTTTGCTTGCTGAAGGTTAGGAGGCCTTGGAACATTTGCTGATGAAGGTCAAGAACTGCAACCTTTATTATGGATTATAAATCATTGTCAGAAGAATGCAAATCCTCACAACTGGACCGATAGCTGTCATGATAAACAGAGAAAAGATTGATGCTGTCAAGCATTGCTGTCAAGGATTTTATTTTGCTCAGGAAACCCCAAGCATGAGAGAAAACCAAATGATGCATTGCCTAGGATAAATCTGCACGAGACCTTTTAAAAGTCCTGAAGTCAGGATGTTATTTTATGGAATAAGGTGTACCTAACCCGAACCCTGATATTTTCAGTTTCCTCCTATGCATGTAAAAGCTGGATACTGAAGAAGGAATATTAAAGGAAAATCTATGTATGTGAACTATGGGGTGGCAAGGAATATTGAAAGTACCATGGACTGCCAAAAGAATAAACATATTTGTCTTGGAAGAAATATAGCTAGATTACTCCTTAGAAACAAGGATAGTGATGCTTTGTCTAATGTACTTTAGCATGTTCTCAGGAGAGGCTAGTCCTGGGAGAAGGTCACCATGCTTGGTAAAGTAGAATGTCATCGAAAAATAAGAATACCCTCAACAAGATGACTCACTGATGAATTGTGGGGTGGGGGTGGGCATATGTTCTAGTCTACATAAGGTTGATATGAGTCTGAACCGACTGAATGGCACCTAAAAATAACAGCATTCCTCTGTAACAGAGAAAGTTCTCAAAGTATGATGTCATTATGGTATCTTCATCTAAAAGTCCACCAGTGTTTTTTCCCTTAAGAAATATATTGACATGGCTATTTCTTGAAAATTCTTCATCTTTGGTGTTCATGTTACACTGGCTAGTGCTCAGAGTTATATTGATAGCAATGAAAAATGTTTATGTATAATGTCTGATAGTTTCCATTTCTCTGGACTTCTCATGTATATCTGAATATGAAATATTTGAATATGAAAGCTCAAAGTGGTATTTTTCTGTTATAGGAAGCACTCTATTTTTATCAAACAAATACAATAAAATGGCTAAATATTACAATAAAATGAGATGTAAGTGTAGCTTCAGTTTTACTCTTCTTCTGAAGAGCCTGCCTGAAGAATTGCTACTATAATTAACAGCCATCTTTCCTTCAAAGACTTCTGCTATTCACAAAACTATGTTCAACTGTAACCTATGGAGCTATCTCTGGATCTGCTGAGTTTAATCCTATCACCACAGATATTCACCGGGACTGAGCCCCGGTGGCATAGTGGTTGTGCGTGGGACTGCGGCCCACTGGGATGGAGGTTCAATTCTAGCAGTGGTTCCACAGGAGCAAAGGTTGGGGCTCCTACTCTCACCACCATCAGAGGGCAGTGATGCCCAAAAAACAGATATTCAATCTGTATGCTAAGCAAATAATCCAAACAGTTGAGCTGTATTGTGGCATCGGGATTGGAGAAAGATATATTGACAATCTGTGATATTCCCATGACACAACATTGTGAGGAGGACTTGATATGCTTCTCACTGGCCATGGAGTGAGCCCTGGCAACTCCCCAAGACAGGAGACTTATGCTCCCATCAGTTTCTGAGACACACACCTTGCAGGGAATATCAATCCTCATCTTTCTCTTAAGTGAAGCACTTAGTGGTAAAGTTGAAGAGTTTAGCCTTCAGTATATAGATTAAAACTTTTTGAAAAGAAAGCAAAGATCCTCATAATTGAAATGATAAGTCATATAATAATATTTATATCATGATAAATGAGAAAGATTGATATTACTAAGGATTTGTTTCACTTGGGTCCACAGTCAACACGCATAGAAACCATACTTAAGAAATGAAATGACCTATTGCATTGGGCAAATCTGCTGTCAAACATCTCTTTCAGGTGTGCCTCACCAAAGTCGTGATGTTTCAATCACCTCATAGACATATGAAAACTAGACAATTAAGAAGGGAGATTGATTGTGTGAACCCCCAATAAAATGATTTATTTAAAAAAAGGAGGGGGAAAGATGAGCTTATACCAAGGGCTCAAGTAGAAAATATTTGGAAACAAAGATGGAAATGTGTACAAATATGTTTGATACAAATGATGTATGGAATGTTATAAGAATGTTATATGAGCCATCATAAAATCATTGGGTTTTTTATTTTCACCCTCTCCCTCTCCCCTCTTCTCTGGGAGACCAGAGAAGAATTGCTACTTTGAAATTATAGTGTTGGTGAACCATAGTGTTAAATTATAGTATGGATTATCATTGAATGCCAGAAAAACAAAATATCTGTCTTGGAAGAAGTATAGCCAGAATGCACCTTTGAATAGAGCATAGAGTTTGATTTCCTTTCACACAGCCTCAGGAATGATGAGCCCCAGAAAAAGACATCATGGTCAGTAAACTGTAGGGTTCATGAAAGGGCAAACTCACCACAAGATGGATTGGCACCAAAGTTTTTTTTTTTTTTAGGCATCACTGCTCTCGGCGGTGGGAGTAGGAGGCCCAGCCCCACTGCTGGAATTGAACCTCTGTCCCAGAGGGCCGCAGTTCCGCACACAACCACTACACCACTGGGGCTCAGCCTGGCATCAAAGTTTTAACAATGGGCTGAACATAACAAAAATTAAGACAAAGGATTTGGCAAAGGACCATGTGTTAGTTCGAGTAGACTGGAGAAACAAATCCCTAGACACTTAGATGTGTATAAGAGAGAGTTTTATATAAAGGGTAATTATACATTAAGAAAACACCCCAACCCAGTCCAGTCCAAGCTCATAAGTCCGATATTAGCCCATATGTCCATTACTGGTCTACAAATTCCTCTTCAGGCTCACGAAACACATGCAATGACGCAGATCACAGGACGATCACAGGCCAGTGGGTAGAAAATCTTTGGATCTAGTGACATTATGAGCATCTGAGCACTGGCAGGGTCTCTATGTGGCTTCTTCAGCTTCTTAGGTCTGATTGCATCAGGGTAGGTCCATGCGACTTCTCCAGTTCAGGGCACTGGAGTAGCTCCATGTGTCTTGTCAGCTGCAATGTCTTCCAGGGAGTCAGGTGAGAGAGGGTGAGAGAGAGAGAGAGAGAGAGAGAGAGAGAGAGAGAGAGAGAGAGAGAGAGAGAGAGACTTTCACCTTCGAGGAGGAAAAATGGGCAGTTCTCAGACTTCTCAGAAGGTTCTGCCCACACAGAGGTCTCATTGGCTATCTTCGGATTGACAGGCTAGACTCCACCCCTACACTCTTACTCCTCAAATTGTTACCAGGTTAGGTGACTGCCACAGACCAGACAGTTTCCTTCTGCAGTAAACAGGGGAACAACTCTTTGGTACAGACTCAATGGCACTAACAACAACACTGAGTAAAAACATTGTTAAAAACAAACTTCTGTTTTGGAATTATTTTGCCTTTATTTGCTATGGATTGGTTTCCACTTGTAATAACTTTAGGTACAACAGACCACAATGTTATCTGGTCATTTACCATCTTCATGAAATTTGTATTCTGTGTTCATAGTATTTTGTATTCTTGTGGTCCATAGATATCCATTAGCTAATTTTCAGAAACAGACCACCTGATCTTTCTACTTGTCTGGAATTTGGGCTGAAATCAAGTACAGTGTGATTGCTTTAGCTAGTATTTGAAATACTGATGGAATAACTGTCAGGACCATAGCAACATATAGTCAGTACAGTATAGTAAGTTGACATACATGAGCTATGAAATAATTTTAGATTTAGGGAAAGGTTACATAGATAATGCAGCTACTCTTCATTCAGCTTTCACTAAACTAAGCATACTAACTTGGTATATTAGTTAAAACTCATAGTTATGTCACCATTAATTGAATTCCAGAAGTCACTCAGATTTCACCAGTTTTTCCACTAACATCCTTTTCTGATCCAGGATCTCCTCTACATAATCATATTGACAGAATGTTTAAAGGTAGAGCATATACATTTAAATATTTTGATTTGAAAACTCTCAAACAATAGTCACTGTGTCCAGGATAGGTGAGTTTGAGGCTGTCATTCATAGGCGGGACTAAGGTTGCGCTCTGTGGAGTGGCTCATTATTAGGGTCATGGACAGCACCGCACATAAGGGAGCATTTCCTATTAGGGGTCCTGATAGTGGGGAATGCATTAAAAGTGAGAATGGTCATAAAGAAATCAAAGCCTCAGGACCATGTTTTGTTGTGCCTTCGGATTGTCACTACCATAGAAAGGAAGTATTAGGAATTTAGGATATAGCAAAGTAACCAAGAGGCGTGTCTCAGCATAGATGTTCTTATTGTTGGGGAGAGTTGGCCCTGCCCTTTATCAGGATGCCTTTTCCCAGGAATTGGTCTCTCTTGATAGCATGTCCAAAGTACATTAGACAAAGTCTGACATGACAATCCTTGCCTCTAAGGAACCTCCTGAGCTTCCAAGACCAATGTTTGTTCTTTTGACAATCCACGGTACTTTCAATATTCTTCGCCAACAGCAGGATTGAAATGAATTCAATTCTTCCATCTTCCTCTTCCTTGTTAAATTTTCACACGTGCATATATAGTGATTGAAAATATCATAGCTTGGTTCAAAATCATGTTAGTCCTCAAAGTGACATCCTTGCTTTTCACCATTTTAAAGAGGTTGTGTGCAGCACATATCGGATAACAAAATATGTAGCGAACAACTGGGGTCTTTGACATGGGCTCCCCAGCTCCTGGAAGATTCCCTAATTAATTCATCTATATGAAAAATCATGGAACATTTGAATCACCCACCAGGGAATGTATCATTTTGGGGGTGTAGCATAACCAAAGAGATGAATTCTCTTTTTAAAATCTAGAAGAAAATTAAATAACACATTCTTGACAAAGTACAATCTCATTTATTAGAAAAATATTTAGGTATTTTTGAATCTGAGTGCTCTTAATAGTGGCTAAGAAATGAGGAACTGGTCATTGTCATATACCATTACTCACAGACAGAGCAATGTACAAATTAGCCTTTCATTTGTAAGTCAGACACACACAGATTTCCGTGGAATAGGCTTTGAGTGGCTTCATTTTATACCCTATTTATTTCATGCCCCCTGGTGCTGACAATTGATCCAGCTATGAGAATTTTCGTTATCTTCACATCCATACTGAAGGTCAGCATCTTTGATTTTCATCAGCAAGCACTTCAAGTTCTTAATTTCAGCCAGCAAGGCTGTGTCATCTGCATAGCACAGATCGCTAATAAATCTTCCTCCAATCCCGATGCTGTGTTTTTCTTCATAAAGCCCTGTTTTGCTCAGTATACAGACTGAATAAGTTTTTTGAAAGGATATTGACCATACACATAGCTTTCTTGATTTTAAACCATGCAGTATTCCCTTGTTCTGTTTGAATGACTGACTCGGTCTATGTGCAGATTATGTATAATAACTATCATTAAATGTTCTGGAATTCTCATTCTTTTCAATTCTTTGCATAGTTTGTTATCATCCATATTGCTAAATGCCTTTGCATTTTCAATAAAACACAAATAAGCATCCTCCTGGCATTCTTTGCTTTCAGCCCTCTCCTTTTAATATCAGAAATTATATGCCCTTTTCTTTGTCCACTTCTGAATTGAGTTTGAATTTCTGCCAGTCTCTGCAAATCTACTGCTACAGTGATTTTAAAATTTTCTTCAATTAAAATGTACGTGTATATAATATTAATCATATCGTTGTTCCTGTGGGTCTGAGTAGACACTGTAGTCATGCATTTGGCTTGGTTTTATTGGGTCATTTTTCTTTGAAGTGGGAAAACATTCAAATTTCTTGGAATAGTCTAGCAGATGGTTCCAGTGATACATCTGCTTGTCAATTCCTGGGGATTTGTTTTGAACTTGTGCCTTTGATGCACTTTGAGCTTCTGCCTCAGTACCTCCGGTTCATGTCCATATGCCACCACTTGGAATTTTTGGGGTATATGACTCTGTGCAGTATTCTTTTGATTCTTCCTGCATTAGTCAACATTTTCCCTATAGAATCTTTATTATATTGCCACTTGAAGCTCAGTATTTTTCCTTTATTTCCCTCAGCTAGAGAAGTGCTGAGTACATTCTTCTTCTTGGGTTTTCTATCTCCGGGCCTTTCTAACACAATACGACAAACTGGCAGATGAGTGGTGGTGCCCCCTGCATATGCAAGGAAGCTAAGCAGAATTTCAATTTTCCTTGTCAGTCTCCATTCATATCTGTGAAGATCTGTATTCATTATATGTATGTGAGAATGTGTATGTGTGGTGTACAGAGGCAGAAGCAGGGAAAGAAAGTTATATAATCTAGAAAAAGGAAAATTGTTTATTTGCAACTGAGTAGATGCAAATATTCTTATGACATGTGTTCTAGAAACCAACTGGTTCTAGTGTGATAGTCAAATCAAAGTACACTTAGGGTACAGCATCATAGTGAAAATACAAGCTAATGGCATCCTCCACCCAGTTTGTGCACATCTGTTAGGCAGAGCAGTAGTGGTGGGTTGGTTTACTGAGGTTGTGCAAACTCGTGTTTATTTGATTTTCAAAAAGATTTTATTTAAATAAGAAAATATATAAAACATTGATTTTATTTCCTAATTTTAATTAATTACCAACCAACCAGACATAGTCCCCATCAGTTGAATCCATTCAAATTTGTGCTACAACTGTGCTTTATTAACTGTGTACTTATAAACATGTGAGTTTGCTTCCTTTCACTTCTAAACAAAGTGAGTCCGTTTTCAACAAAGCTGTGCCCAATTGCTACCTTTTGTTATTGTACTTGTTCTTCATCACCTTATTTAAATGTCATCATTTGTTTTTTAAAATAAATTTTAAAATGATATTTTGACCAGGCCTAGTATGGAAATTCAGAACAATATAAAATCATCCTAGATTGTTGCACATGAAGGTATTATTCCTGACTTCTGCATGAAACTGGACAACAAAGGATATGATAGTACTTCCAATCCACAACCACTAACTTGATGACAAACAGCAATTACCAGTCAAAGGAAACCTGGGATGCATTTTGATGACCATTTGAAAGTATAGGTTTCATTTCTATAAATGTAAATTATCCTAAATTTTGGTATCTTTTATGTAAGAAAACAATGAGCAATAACATTATGAAATAATTATTCTTTCACTATCATTTACAAAGAAATGCTCTATTTTCTTTGTAGTTTTCAAGGATTTCTATCTCTTTTTTCAAACTCCAAATTCAAGCAATACACCAGAAAATACTTAAGTATACTTATTTTTTCTTTTATTAGTATTATTCCAAACTTTTCTAATCATTTGTTTTGTAGATTTCTCATCCCTTTTTTTCTGCAGGTTTTTCTTTCATGCTGCAAAGTGTCTGTGCTAGGTTAAGGTTCATTGTGCCAATCTGGCTGATAAACACGTGGGATTAATTGGAGGGCAGTTTAATTGAAAGGCAGAGAGATAAATGGTTTGGTGATCCTTGCTTTTCTGTTTCTCTGGTCTCTTGCTCTCTGATGTTCTGACCAGTGTGTGGTTACCCGAGCTTGTTCTCTGCTTCAGCTGGCAAGACTCACTTCCTACAAGACATCCCTGAGGAGAAGCCACATGGACTTACCTTGAAGTAGCCCTGGGTGCTGGAGCCGTGTGGAGAGCCCTGCCAGTGATGCGATGCTGACACACTCACTGATTCAGCTTTCCTTCTGAATTCAGTGTTATTGCATTTTTTTTGTGAGTTTGAGGGGCACTTTGTAGATTGGTGGTGGACATGTGGGCTAATGTTGGACTTAGACTGAACTGTGTTTAGATGCTTTCTTAGTGTGCACTTACCTTTTATATAAAACTCTCTCTTATATACTTATGAGTTTCTGTGGAGTTGTTTTTCTAGTCCACCCAGACAAACACAGTGTCTTTATTATTCTCTTCTGTCTTTTCTTGGATTTCCCATTGTATATGGTTCTATGTGATATTTATACATTATCATTTTCATCACTTTACATTCTCTTTTTCTCAATATTTTCTAAAATTTGGTGACAAATTTGAGGTTATTTTGCACACCACATTCTACTATACTTGGGTATATCTATACATATATGTAAACAATGTACTGTTTGAAAGCGTTAACTTTCAGGAATGTAGACTAGCTTCTTTGGGCCTGTCCAGCTGCTGAACCAGAAACACTTCCCTGCATTGAGTCAGTGCTGACCCCGAAGGGCTGCAGACAACTGCCCTGTGAGTCTGAGTCTGAAAATCTTTACAGAAGTAAAGCACTCTGTCTTGGTTTCTCAGAGTGACTGGTAATTTTGAACATCTGCTCTTGTGGTTAGAAATCCAAAGAAAAATTGCTATGCCACCAGACATCATTTATCTTGGCTTATTTTTTTCTTTTTCATGGTTTTGCAACCCTTTTAGTTATTCTTCTGCTGAGAATAACTAAAAGAGTATAAAAATATATTAAAAAAATCTAACTGCAGGTTTTGCAAAGCTACCATAGGATTGAGAAGTTACAATGCTGAGATTATGGAGTGACAGGAATTTTGGGTTCTATTTTCACTCTTCAAGCACTTGTTATATTTTTGTGTAATAAAAAAACATTGCATATTTTGCACAATTTTCGTTATCTTTGGTTTGTTTGAGTTCACTCTTATGGCTGTCATGTCAATCCAACTGTTTGAATATTTCTCTCATTTTTACTGATCTTCTATTTTATCAAATAAATGATCATTTTATGTGAACTAGTTTTTATTGATAACATGTCCAAAGAGAGAAAGCCAAATCTCATCACCCTTACTTCTAGAGAATGTTCTGGTTATATATTTTAATACTTGTGTTAGTATGAGTAGACTAGAGAAACAAATCCAGGGAGACTCATATGTGTGTAAGTGACATTTTTATACCAAAGAGTAATTGTACATTGAGAAAACATCTCAGCCCACTCCAGACCAAAGCAGAAGTTCAAGATTGGCCCCATGTCCAATAGTAGTCCATATATTCCTCTTTAGGCTCATGTAACACATGCCATGACACCGAATGCAGAAAAGCCACAAGCCAGAGGGTGGAAAGTCTTGGCGATCCAGTGGCAATGGAAGCATCTTAGCACTGGCAGCATCCACATGGCTCCTTCCGTTCCAGGGCTGTAACGTAGCTCTGTATGTCTTGTCCACAGGAATGTTCACGGGGAGTGTGTGTGCCTTGCTTTCAGCAAGGAATTTAGTGCCTTAGTGCCTCCAAATGATGTCATCAAGCTGTGACCTGAAAGACAGGCTAACCTCCATCCCTTTACTCTTAAGTCTCAAATTGACAATAGATTTTGCAACTACTACATACTACTTTGTTTTTCTTCCTGAAAGTATGCAATGTTATTAAATATACTTCCATACAAGACAATCTGAATGTGTCAATAAGCCTTATCTCTTCCTTTTTCAGTGTCCAATTTTTGCATGCATTGGAGGTGACTCAAAAGATCATCAGATGGGTTCGGCAAACCTTAGTTTTAAAGGTTAAAAATTTTTTGTTGCCACAGATTTACCCAAGCAATAGTAAAATTAATGGAATAGCTATGGGAATACCTGACCTCTGGTTTTCCTATTGTCCTATTCAGCCATGACTCAACATCCACCCTTTCTTTCATGTTCTGATACCAGGTAAGGTATCAGACTAGGGAACACACTATGCTGTGTTCAATGATTCATTGCCATGGCCTCCCAGAACATATAGACTGTGCTCATGATTAAAGTTATATTAGAAAAGTTAGAAGGTTACCACAAGTCAGGATCAATAAACAATAATGACACAATCGTTTGTCCACAGAAACACCTTTCTTTAGGAAGCAACTAAATCATCCTTCAGTCCTCAGCCTCTCAGTTACAAAGTCCCCCAAACCTCTACTAAGGCAGGTGCAAAGGATCATCATAGCAAACTATGGATGGCCTTGAAAACAGTGGAAATTACAGAACACTTCATTGTACTCATATAACCTGGACACAAGTCAACAGGCAGTTGTACTAACAGAACAAGGGAGTACTGCATGATTTAAGAGAAGGCAAGAAGTATGTCAGGGTTGTATACGCTAACCATACAATCTGTATGCTGTACCATACTTATACAATCTATATGCTGAACAAACGATAAGAGAAGGGAACCTGTATGATGAAGAATGTGGCATCTGGACTGGAGAAAGGTTTTTTAACAGACTGAGATATGCAGATGAAACACCCTTGCTTGCTAAAAATGAGGATGACTTGAAAGCACTTTTTGATGAACCTTGAGGATTGTAACCTTCAATATGGATTACATTGCAACTCAATGTAAAGAAGACCAAAATCCTTACAAACTGGGCCAATAGATAACATCATAAAAAAATGAAGAAAGGATTCATGTTTTCAAAGACTTTATCTTGCTTGAATCTATAATCATTACTGAAGAAAACAGCAGTCAAGATATTAGATGTTGCATTGTATTGGGTAAATCTGCACAAGACCTCTTGAAAGGGTTGAAGAGCAAGGATGTCAGCAAAGATGACCCAAACCATGGTCTTTTCAATCCCCTCGTGGGCCTGTGAACATTAGTACTAAATATGGAAGACTGAAGAAGAATTGACACATTTGATTTATGGTGTTGGTAGAGAATGTTAAAAGTACCAGTGACTACTGAAAGAACCAACAAGTCTGTCTTGGAAGAAGTACAGTCAGAATGCAAGTTAGAAGCCATGGTGGCCAGACTTCCTCACATGTACTTAGGATATGTTACCAAAGGCTAATGTTAGATATGTTAGAGAGACTAATCCCCATAAAAGGTCATCATACTTGATAAAGTAGAAGAGCCATGAAAAAGAAGAAAATGCTCAAGGAGATGAATTGATATAGTCCATTCTACAATGGGCTGCCACATGACAACTGTGAGGATTGGGCAGGGTTTTATTTTCTTTCTTGCACCTAGGTTCACTATGATTTGGAATAGATTTAAAGACACCTGACAACAATAACATATTAGAAAAAAAGAGAGATGAACAGCAAATTTTACTAGAAACATACTAGCCAGACAGTCTTGGAATAGCATTATGCATGGTCACAACTGGCATTTAAGCAGCTTCTTCAAGTACCAAGAAAGTGGTAATTTAGATATAGTTCTTCATTTCATTAACTTTGTATTTGGGACTGTCAAAAAGTGGGGGCAAAGAAAAGACCTCACTAAGAAACTTAGATGACTTTTATCCCAGTAGAAAATTTATTTTCCTTGGCGTTCAAACTTCCAACTTCATACTTGAGAATAGATCGATTAATATATATTTTAATATTCTGTCAGATCTGGAGCGAAAGGGAGAAAGAGGTGGATGTGTTGCCTAGTAAATCTATCATTTGTCACTTCTGCTAGAATTAAATTTTGATACATTTTGCCTGAGGAATATCACTGGCTACTATCATCTTTTTTTTCAACAATAGTAGAAAAATAAGAATGCGAAACATTAGATTATATCCCAGTGGAAAAGAACTGAGATGTCTCTAAAGCAGAGTAAGGAAATGTGCACTGTTCTGCTATAATTGATGTCTTTGCTGGTCTTTGGATAAAGAGATGTCTATTGCCCTGTGCTCCAAGCTGCTGTTCTCTATGATTAATTCACTTTGAACTGTGAAACAAAAGAGATTTTTTTTCAAAGTGTAAACTATAAAGAGATGATAATTTTTAAAAGAGGAAGCAATCTGATGAGAGAATTATTTTCATTCATCATGTAGCTTGTATTTTACCCTGAAGAATTGAGAGACAGCAAGGGGCACATTTTGTGCAAGGAAGAAAGTAAAATAAATCCATTAAATAAATGAAAATCAGTAATAAATGCAAAGTTGCATCTTGTAATCTAAGTAAAAGTAGATCAAAACAAATATTGATCAAACATTTATGATAATTTTAAACTACAACTAATATCAATATCATCATATGAATCATTTGAAAATACTCATCATGAACTACTTAGTTGTCTGTATTTCCAGAATTGTCACAGAAGTCACTGTTGGGCTGGTTGACAAGTGGTTCAAGGAAATCACAAAGTACTGGTAAGGGACAACATCCATATCACAACCAAGCTTCTCTCATAGGATTCTTCATCTGATGGTTTCATTCTGTGAATCAGTTCCAGTATCTATCCACACTTGAAAATACCAGAATATATTCTTTTAACCAGGACATTATAGAGAAGCATGGAACTTACACTATAGCATGGAGTTTACAGAGTCTGCCAAAAGTGCAGTGAAGCCTAATATAACACACACATGTGTTCTGGTCAAGTCAGCTTTAGAACCCTTTCCTATTGAGGTTACCTTGACATGAAGCATAGACATTCCAAAATCAGGGGAGTGAAAGAGAAGCAGACACACCATTGGGTAGCCCACTGGGTACATTATTTGAGACTAAGTCCACTTGTGGGATAGGAGCCAGGAGCAAATGGCAGAACTGCCATGTTCAGCTGAGAGCTGAGCACAAATGCTGAGGATTTTGATAAAACAGATTCCCAGAAAGCAAGTGTGGTAGCATGTGATAGAGACATGGGAGCTTCTGAGCTAATTAGGTAGACAACATCGCTCCCTGGCCCACAGCTATTTATAATAGGCTGTTTGGGACTATATGATAAAAAAATGCTGAGTAGGATGTGAAAAATTGAATACTATTAAAACTGCAAACAGGATTGAGTTCAATACTGCTTCTGAAGCAACTCTTTGTATATTCCTTTTCTTGTTTACCTTGTTCTCTGCTGGTGCCTCTACATCTAAGTTTCATATGCTGTGCTTATCCCATTGCTGCTTGATAGCTGACTGAATAGTTCTTTTTTTTTTTCAAATGGGGAATAAAATAAAATAGAATCAGCAAGATTTAAGGGATAAGTGGGGCCTGAGAGTGAGGAAGAGCACACTCAAACTGTGTATATAAGTTTATTAGCAAGCATATTGTGGCAACAGACAACTTTCTCAGGGACTGAGGCCCTGAATGAGAGAGATTCTGAGAGCTGCTCAGAGATACCATCGAGACAATGTCCCAGGTCTCCAGTTTCCTTCAAAGAGCCCTGGTGACACTGTGAGGTCAGCCTTGGTGAGATCAGGTTGCAAGGTCAGCAACCACCAGCTGCTTTGCGGGAGAAAGAGGAGGGTTCTACTCCCATAAAAACGTACAATGGCAGAAACCTACAGGGGTCAGTTGTGATGTATTTACTTGATGACAATGAGTTCAGTTAGACTTTAGTTTGTCACAGGACACTGCTGTGAATAGTCCTTGAACGCACACCACAGAGCATAGGAAGTAGACCAAGAATGTAGACCAAGAATGGTTCCTATTCAGTGAAGCACAATTTGAACTTTGGGATTAGGAAATGACCCCAAATAACCTGTTGGTGGTCAGTATATTAAAGATAGAAAGAAATAAATAGAAAAATTAATGACAGGGAATGGATGCAATTTGAAACATATCACCTGATTGACCCCAGAGTCATCCCATGCTGGTCTGGGAGCTTACTGGTCTCACAGCTGAGCCCCTCAGTTAGCACCCAGGATAGTTGCTAATTGTGTGAACTTTAATTTCAGTTCGACCACTTAACAGGGGACTTCAAAAAGTTTTTCAAATTTTCCATTATTTTTGTTCTAATTTTCCATAAGCTTGTTTGACATTTCCTTGTACTAACTTTGTGATTTCAGAGCAAGTTATGGATTTTTTTCTGTGCCTATATGCCTTTGCTTTTAAAAAAATGGGGATAATGGGTTTACCTCATGTGTCATGCATATGTAAAAAGCTCACAATGGTGCTGTCATTTACAAATATAATAGGATCATTAATTGTTATTATTATTTTCCCTAGGTTTCTAATTGCTCAAGTTCTGCTCTGAAACAACACTCCATAACAACGTCTTAGGCAACGCTTCCACATACGACACATGCACACAGATTGGTCCACTGATACTGATGATGAAAAACTTAGTGGGAGTGGGGCTGTCAGCTGAAATGGCAAAGAAGGGGTGAGGTAGGTGGTGGTTGTTAGAAGAGGCCATGGAGCTGCTTCTGACCCAGAGCGATCCTCTGTACAATAGAAACAGATTTTCTTATCTCACATCATCTTCACAGTCCTTCTTTTTTTTTTTCAATCATTTTATTAGGGGCTCATACATTGTTTTTCACAATATATAAATAAGCATACTCGTCAAGCACCCTCACATGTCCACTTCTATTATTGTTCTCCAATCGTCCACCTTTTTCCCTTTAGCCCCTAGTATCTGCTTATCCATTCCTTCCCCTCTTCCCCTGGTCTCTCCTCCCCTCCAACCCTCAAT